>ML105658.1:65131-76643 GCA_003697995.1 Taxidea taxus jeffersonii | reverse complement strand
GTCAGTTTCTTGCTACAGAAAGTCTATTGTTTGGCATAGCCAGTCATCTAAGCTGTCAAACTTTGACTTATTACAACAGTATAAATTAAATAGGGTTTTATAATAATGGAAATAGCTATGTTAGCAATCTTTTACTTCTTGGTGACCGAATTGAAATGAAAGATAAAAACTGCTTGACACAGAGGTGCCATAGGAATGTTTCTTCCCCACCCCCTTGCAATTTAATGTTGATCCTGTTGGTATGCAGCCTAATTGGGGTGAAATGAGGTTATTGAGTTTTCTTTGGGTGACGACAGCCACTAGGAACATACAGCTGTATTGTCCAGATGTGTGGCACTGACAGCCTGTTTTATGACTGCACTTTTTACAGCTTGTTTCCCCTAAATTTCACACAACTTTCTAACATCTGGGCCCTTTTCCTTGGAGCCCTATAACCACTTTATTTACTGCAAAAAAATAAAATCATGTAAAATATACCATAAAATGTTGTTAGGCATTTCTCTTTATTCATGTTGTCTCCCTAATAAAGTTCACCTCTGCCGGAAGCACTGTCACAAAAGCAATCTGGTCAAAGTATTTTTCGACTTTTGTTTTTAGGCAAGCATTAAGATTTATTTATAACCTCGAGATGAATTAGGTGTTACTAAAATGTTCTGACATGTTGCTTTTCTCCCGCCTTCAGAGCAATTACTCCTCCGGGCGCATATGGTGTCAATTTCAGACCCTCTGTCTCAGACAATGACTGCGCACACGGCATCTCATCAAGCTGCGTCTTGTCTGAGGTTCATACCAGCTCTTGGTCAGGGCTTTCCTGCCTGATCTGGTTCCTGATGACTTTCCACTTTGCCAAAGGAAATAGTGGAAAGAAGGGGAGATGACTATTTTGCTTCTAACTGCAGAAGGCCCTGTGGATTATTCCAGGCCAAAATGTAATTAGACCTCTTAGAGACCCTACTGCATCGCAGAAGGGGAAGGGCCAGGGAAAAGGACTCCTTTAAAGCTGAAAACCAAAGGAACAAACCAAGTGTCAGAAAGCTTAGCGTGTGTCTAAGCAAACACCCATCATGGAACAGAGTACTTTGCTTTGTATGGCAGCTCTGCTCCTGCTACCACAATTTAGGGAGAGGGACCTGACAGCTGTGATTTCTGGGAGCAGGAAAGCATGAGGGTACACCTGAGAGCCTCTCCATTTAATGATGACCAGATCCAAGAGTGAAGGGAGTCCTAAGGGGATAGACGGTCACATGTTAAATGAAAGCTGTCCAATTGGGTCCAATCCCAAGGGAAGATGTATTTGGTTTGAAATGACGTTTTTCAATACCAGTTCAACAGTATGCTGACAGTCGGGCTGTTTTGGGACATCTGGTTCAAAATACACAAATTTGGCTTTTAAGAAACTCACAGCAGTCTTGTATGGGGCGTTGCCCAGTAATACAAATATAATGACAGTGTTGAAGGGAAGTCAACACTGGAATGGGTTACCCAAGAGTGGTGGGGAGGCTCTTTTCCTGATGACCTGTGAACACAGGATATTTAATTCTGTCTGGGATGGTTTTGGTGAAGCCTGCTTGGCGTCATGGTGATGGATGGGATGTCTCTGGAATTGCTTTCTAATCCTGTGTCTCTGTGAGTCTACGAATGTTACCTCACTGTGTTAAAATGTATTCAAAGCACAACAAAATGTCCTGAGAGAAAGGTATTTTGCAGTCCATAAAAGTTCTTTCTGGTCCATCTGAAACTATCTGTACAGAGCTTGTTTTAAAACAAAAATCTGGCATGGCACCAAAATAACCATGATACTGTGAAATGGGGAGATCAGTGATGGGAAGTGTCACTAGTGTCACTAGAATCACTGGGTACCCATATTCTTCTAACTCATGGACACACAGTGAGTCAGAGAAGTGGCAGGGCAAGGTAGCACCAAGGAGGGCTCAATGGATGTTCTGTCCTCCCTGAATAGCCCTGGGGCAGCCCATGGAGGCAGGCTCCATGCCACCAAGGCACAGCAGTGCACGTGGGTGGCACCAGGAGCAGGGGCAGAAACCGGGCATACCTGTCCTTCCCCAGGGCTGCTCAGAGAATATTTGACTCCATATTCCCTGCGTGTTTCCCCAAAAGGGAATGATGGTCTGAATCCTGGGAAAATTTTTTGTAAAGGTTTTACTTATTTATTTGAGAGAGAGACAGAGGTAGTGAGAGCACAAGTGCAGAGGAGAGGGAGAAGCAGGCTCCCCGCCAAGCAGCGAACCTGATGTGGGGCTCAATCCCAAAGGCAGATGCTTAACCGACTGAGCCACCCAGGTGCCCCAATCCTTGGGATAATTCATGAAAATGAAAGTCTCTACTGAACTCAAAATCTGAGACTGAAAATTTTTATGGTTTGTGGGTCACTCCCAAAAGAGGCAGAGAAAGAAAGATGTTTACAGATTCATTTCTACTGAGAAGGCTTTCTTCTCATACTCCATGATTCACAATTCTACCACATTAGGAGTCAGTGGTTTGGTCTCAGATGAAAAACAAATCCTTACAGGGTCTTTGTTTGAAGGATGAGTCTTTGAAAAAAGAAGAAATAACTGCATTTAGAAGGAAATGCAACTATTCACGGAACATTCCAGAAAGACCTTCCTTCCTCACCTCACCCCTAGTAATTGACATAATAATCAAGCCTTCAACCTTCCATTATTGTAAAGGCTACTGGTCCATTATCTACTCAATGTGAGTGTGCGTGTGCGTGCATGCTGACCTGTGGTAGGTACAGGGATGATAAGGGACACAAGTCAAGAGAAAATGGGAGCAAGGAGCTGGTCAGGGTTGGGAAATAATCGGACCAAAAACCAGAGCTTTCAGAATGAGGCAGAAAAACAGTCCTAAGTGGGTTAAAACTTGGGTACTCGTCAAGCCGGAATACCAACTAAATGAGCCTGGCATGAACCAGAAACTTAAAAACGAATCTTATGGGCAAATGAGACTCATTAAAATGGGGTAGAACTATTGCCAGGTGAGGCCTGTATGCATCTCCTGGATCTATCCAGGCTAGGACTTTGGGGCTGCCAGGGTTGGAGGGGGAAGTCTGGGCCAATCTACCAAAGGTGTTTTGTTCTGGGAAAGCCTGGTGTAAGGGGAAACTTAGCTTGGGAGTGGAGCTTGAGGAAAGAAGACACGTGGGCATTCTCACATCTGTGAAGATCTTATTTTGAGGGTATATGCCCTTTATTAGAAAATTCGTGATTCTGTGCATACTAAGAAACAAAAGCGTTTCCCTCTTTATCGCTGACCTGGCTCAAAGACTTATGTCATATTTACTATCTAATGAGCTGGACCAACAAAAATATATCAAATAAGCCAAATTCTTTCCTTGTCTGGGGATCAGGCCCACCCACGGACACTAGTGCCCTCCCTTTCCCTCTCCCAACCCTCCTCTCTGTGCTTCCTCTCATGTTGGCAGTAAGCACAGCATCTGCCAGGACAACAGTTAGAACTGCTTCACAGATTCCCATGGAAACCAAATGTAGGCATGTGTGCAAGTGTGTGCACATACAAACACATATGCATACATGCATGTGTACATATATATATGACAGATGATAGATAAACAGATAGATAGGGCATCATGAGGCCTGCTGCCTTGTTTCCCTGATGAGCTTACAAGGAGACATACGGAGTAACTTGAGCCTTTGCCAACATGGTCATACTCAATGCAGGTGAGTTCTGAGCAAGGGTAAAGATTTTGGATCTGCATTTCTCTTGCTTGGAGCTGGCCACAGAAGAAGGTGGTGGAGGGGAGGGAAAAGTGTGGTTTTGAGGGGCAGAGGAGGGTGGGGTGATGGGAGAGGGATGAACAGAAGACAGACAGCCCTCTAGGAACTCCAAGTGGCCACCAGTTTTCCTAAAAACAAACAAAGAAAAAAAAACCCTTTTCATTTCAGGGCCCTCCTTAGAGGTCCATGATGTTTGTTATAGTAGCTGAAATAATGCGCAAGGGTATTATTTCATGTTGAACATATTATCCTTGAGTCAATGACTTAGGGTTTGTCTGGATATACAAAGACCCCAGCAAAAAGAACACAGTCCGGTACCTTGACTCCATCCAACTAGCGCAGGACTGCACAAACGGTTTTTGACACACAGAAGATCTAACTCTTGTAGGTATGTATGTATTCTTTCGTTCGTTTGGTATCACATTGCTTTGAGTAGCTCATTTCCTTAATATATGACTGATTAAGTGCGATAGTTCCTCATCACTGTCAGAAGTCCAAACAGTACCAGAAGGATGTCCAATGAAAAGAAAATGCTTCCTCAACCCGCTCCACCATCCCCTCTTTCCAGAAGGAAATCCTTGTGTATCCTATGTAATTTCCTGTACATAAATTAACATACATGTGTATATCCTGTATGTTTTAATACCATTGGGATTATGCTTTCCCATGGTCAAGTGACTTGTGTTTTTACACACAAAGTTATACGACAGCTTTCTGTGCTGACATGTATTGCTTATGCTTATATTTTTAAATTATTTTCATAGTCTCCTATTGTATAGACATTTGGTCATTTACCAGTTTCCTAATGATGGACATGTTGGCAGTTTCAGGTTTTTCCTTCTTTGAAGTGCATATGTCTTTTAAATATTTATAGCTTCTTCCAAATTAACATTTGAGAAGTTCATAGCATTTTTGTTCCCTCTACCACTCTGTGAAGGGATGTATTCCCCTCACTCCTTGACTCCTTAACACTGAGTATTCTCCAGCCTTTCTATCTCTTGTCTAGATCCATGCTGACAGATCTTTCTGTGGTGCTGGAATGTTCTGTGGGATGTACAAAATAGTAGCCACCAGCTACATGTGGTTATCAAACCCTTGAATATTGCTTGTCTGAGGAACTGAATTTTTCACTTTATTTTTCAGTTGATTAAAATTGAAATTTAGGGACACCTGGGTGGCTCAGTGGGTTAAGCCGCTGCCTTCGGCTCAGGTCATGATCTCAGGATCCTGGGATGGAGTCCCGCATCGGGCTCTCTGCTCGGTGGGGAGCTTGCTTCTCTCTCTGCCTGCCTCTCTGCCTACTTGTGGTCTCTCTCTGTCAAATAAATAAATAAAATCTTAAAAAAAATAAATAAAATTGAAATTTAAACAGCCACAGGTAGTTAGTGGTTGCTATTTTGGTCAGAGCAGATCTGTGTGAAAGCAAAAGGTGGAAAAAATAGTATTTCATTTAAATTATGTTTAATTTTTCCATCACTCTGTTTTATCCCAAAACTGAAAGGAAAAATACCCTATCTGGCACCATCTTTCCAAATTTTATTAATGTAGGCAATGTTTAAATACACTTATTAAATAATAATGGTATATTCAGATTTACAGAGGGCTCAGGATGAAAGGTAATGGAAATCTATGACTCCCAGGCTAAGTAAGGTGTTTGTTTCTGGCCACCAGGGAAATTTGCCCCAGGAAACTGAAGATGAACAGGGTTGGCATGGGGCAAAAATGGGAAAGATACAGTTTGCTTCTGGCTTCTTTGTATTACCCTTTTCTCCTCTGCTGCATTCCTCCTCCAAGAACCCGATGCCTTTCTGCCTTCCAAATCCCTCTTGCTACTAAAATACAAAAGCTTTCACTTGGTAACTCACTTTGAATGAACTTCATTCATACCAGTGGGTTAGGTGTATTTTAAGATTTTATCCCACAGTTACAGGATGAAAAGGACTAGAAACTGTGAAATAATTTCAAACAATATGTAATAGGTATGGCTGTTTAGAATTTAGAGTGGGAGGCAGCTGTTTTCTCCAACCTGAAAGCTTGCAGTGCCCAAGCCTAGCTCGAAGGTAAATTCGGTTTCTGTGCTCCTGGTACTCTGGGGAGCGGGCGGGGGAGGCCTGGAGTGACAGCAGCATTGAAGCCTTGACAGGTTTCCCAAGCACCAGCCCTTGGGGTTCACTGCTTGGTGTTGCTGATAGATTCCAGGACTAGGTCCTACAGCGGAAAGGATCTGAAGGGAAAATGGAAATCTCCCTCGGATAAGGGTCGGAGGAGCATCTGAGAGGGCGAGTGAGTGGGTGGGTCAGGCAGAAAAAGAGTAAGGGGGCAGCTGGGTATCATGTTGAAGAATTAAGACAAAGGAAACAGCTTCAGGAATAAGACCGGGGACTGGTCTGTGTGTGCGTGTGTCTGCACATGTGTGTCTGTGCACACACGTATCTGTGTGCAAATGTGCACAAGACTACGTATGCTTATGTGCACAGCTGCCTTGGGGATGTTTTTTTTTTTTGCCTTGGGGATGATTAAGATGATTAAGATATTCTATATCTAAAAAGTGTCAAAACTGAGATTGTGGGAAATTGAAGAATCAGTAAAAAAGAAAAACACTTCTGCTTGCCCCTTTAAAAAGAAATACTGTTGACTATTTGCCATTTCTATCTAAATATTCAGCAGAACACAGGGTGTTAGTTTATCATTAAACACATGTCAGATTAAAGAAGTATAACTTGTTCATCAAAGCGGACCATGTAACTGTATGTGCCATCTTCAAAATTTGCTGCTTAGTAGCATCATTATTTGCTTATGTATTCTGCTTTACTCTTATATGTTATGTCTGCTTATAACATTAAAAAGTTGGAGGAATTATTGCTCTAGCGTGTGTGTGCACACAAATGTGGGCATGTATATGCATGTGCACGTGTGTGTGTTTTACAAAACTTCCAATGATTAGATGGGCCTGATTCTGCACATTTAATGAACAGGATGGACAAACAAGAGATTTGCAAATGACTGAAAAGGCTCACTTATTTGGAGAGGCCCTCACATGGAACAATCCTATTGGGAATTTCAGCTCCTGCAGTACAAAGGCTGAGAAACCAGCTGCCGGAAGTTATCGTGACTTCCGTGCAATGTAAAGAGAAAGCCCAGGTTGCGCCTGCATTCCTGTCTTCTCGGACACCACTGGGTGGCCCTGGGTGAGCAACCAAATTCCCCTTAAATCTCAGCTTTTTAATCTGCAGCAGGGTTTCTCAACAGTGGCACTGTTGACATTTGGCACCAGATAATTCTTTGTTGTCAGAGGTTTTCCTGCGCCTTGCAGGAGGTTTTGGTACAATCCTGGCTTCTACCCAGCTGCAACAACCAGAGGTCTCTCCAGACACTGCTAAATGTTCCCACGGGGACAAAACCATTCCCGGTTGAGAACCACTGATTTCCAGAAATAGAACATAACTAGAATTGAATAAAATGATGCCCAAAAAGACATAGTACGGTGAGTGACAGACACATGGTAAACCCTCGCTAAACTCAGCTCTTGCTGTAATTATTCTTATCTCCAGGGGAAGGCTTTACAGCCTAGCTTGGGAAAAAGAGGAAAGGAATGGGGTGAAGCACATTTAGGCTGGTGGATAGACAGTGACCCTAAATTTATCATCAGGTGGTGGTAACCTGGCTTCAACTTTCATTTAACCCCTTCTCTACTCTGATGAAAACAAACCAAAATCCATCTAGAGAAAGCAGAGATAGAGAGGGTGTGAAAATGTATTTTGTTGTGGCGCAGGGTACAATGGCAGGGGGGAAGGAAGGAGGAAGGTTGCTGTTCTTAATTTCTCTTAAAATGTGAGCTGGAGGAATCCTATGAAGAGTGTTCTGAAGTCCCACAGTGCCCCTTTCCTGCTCCCTCAGCTCCTGTCCCTGCTCCATTCCTTCTGCTTTTACTGAGTGCCCAGCTATACTGCAGTCACTGCATTATTTGATCCTCTATACGTCTTGTCTACCCAATTCACATTCCTTAAGTAATGAATAATTTCCAATGAGACATAATTGGAAAAACAGCTGGAAGGGTAAGGGTTGCGGCCAGAGGAGGTGGCGGAGAGAGACAGAAAAAGAGGAAAGGGAAAGAATGGGAATGACTGAAACATATTTTCTCACTTTGAGCAGAGGAAAAGAAAATAATCAAGCAATATTAAGCTGTCCATACATAGGTTTAAAAGTGACAGAGGAGGTAGGCTCTGTAGGGATCACACTGCCTGTCTAATGCAAATGGAACGTTGTGAAGGTGCTCAGACCACAGCTTGGTGAGAAGTTCATAATGATGATAAATACCCATAGCAGGTGACTCCCAGATCATTTTCAGCTGTCCATAATTAAACTGGTATCCATCTCTCGACAGTGTCAGGGCTGTAAAGTAATTCCAGTCATTGGACCCCTTACATCTGTGCTGAAATGAAATAACATTTGGCAGTAACAAGAAGTCACTGAAACTAAATAAACAACCCCTTTCAAGACTACATAAAAGTCGGTAACATAACAACATTTGACAGGGATTAAGACTTCTCTGGGGCTGTAAGGAAGTTTCAGAAGCAGCAATAACAAATACATGGAAGGTAGAACAGATCTTTGCTTTCATAGCCATGTAGAATTTGAAATGTGACGGATTTCCCAAAGGAGATGTGCATTTCCAACATCTAATATGCACATGTCAAAAAAGTGCACAACTCTGTTTCAGAAAAGTTTGTTTGGATTATTCTTCCCAAGAAGGATAAAGCAAAGCTTCCCTCTTTTTATTAAGGAGGGTTTTGGTTTTTGTGTTTCTACAAGACATGTAAAGGCACATGAAGCTGTGCATGATAATATATGGGAGAATGATATTCATATGCATGTTAGCTATAGGTGTATAAGAGTAACACATGGTTCCATAATCAATGGCAATCTTTTTTTTTTTTGGTAGATCAAGATCTTTTCCTTAGTCCCCAATACTGCCTCTCCCTCTGAAGTCATTCTTGGTTCTTTCAGCTTGTCATGGAAGCTACCACTGAACAATCCTACCACATTTTTGAATCTTTCCTAAGGGGGTTAGCTCTTTTGTACTGGAATTATTGGCATCCAGGGTTTGTCTCCTCTAGGAGCTCCAAGGTCAGATCCTTATCCTTACCTAACTCATCTTTTCTAAATCCCTCACGGAATATGTAGCGATGTAGGCATGTAGTATGTCCACTCAATCAGTGTGAGGATGCTGTCTTCCAAGTTATTATTTTCAAATGTTTTTAGCTATGATTACAAAGCTGTAGGAATAGATTGTAAATAGGTTCTCAATCTAAGTAACACACAGATGGCACATAGCATTCACTACATAAAGGGCAAGGACTGTTCTAACAACCACGTGGGTTTTGTTTTAATCTAAGGACTGGACTTCAGGTATTCTAACTCATTGAATTCTTGCCTTTCCTTTTGAGTGGATACACTTATCATCCCATTTTATTGATAAAGAAAGTGAGGCCTGGTGATCACACAGCAAGTAGTAGAGCTGGGATTAGAAGCCATATGATCTTGCTCTAGTCCTGCTCCCCGTCACCATATCCGTGGCCTTACAGGCAGGCTTCTCACCCCTTAGCTGGGGCTGCTGGGCTCCCATCTAGTGCCTCAGCCCCTCCCCAGTCTCCACACCCAATCCTCATCTTGGCTGGAGGGATGAAGGCCTTCTCATTTTTGTTTTTAAGATTTATCTGACAGAGAGAGAGAAAAGAAAGAGAGAGAGAGAGACAGAGCAGGGAGAAGCGGCAGAGGGAGAAGAAGAGAGAGAATCTCAAGCAGACTGCACACCAAGCACGGAGCCTGATGTGGGGCTCGATCTCACAACCCTGAGATCATGACCTGAGCTGAAACAAGGAGTCAGGTGCTTAACCAACTGAGCTACCCATGTGTCCCTGAAGGGCTTCTTGAACGAATATTTAATATTTAAATACTCTTGATACTCTTACTCTTTTGGCTCTAACCTGGCTCCTCCAATCTGAATAGCTAAGCTGGTTTTTTGTTTTTTTCCACTGACACATAGTGGGAAGCTGAGACTCAGAACTCTTGATCCTAATGGCTATGGAGGAGGGCAGAACACACCATCCCCAAATATGCCACTTTGGCATAAGGATTATTTTGAACTAAAACACTTAAAAAAACAGCAGGCACAAGAAGGGCCTTCTGGTCTCCCCCATAACGAAAACAGTAGATAAAAGCTTCCATGTGAAAGATGCCCTCCCCACACCAGAGGAAATTAAATATTATCATTATCAAGGATGAGAAGTTGAGACAGAATTCTATAAAAACAGGCCTTGTTAAAATAATTCTTACTTTACTTTGGCCTCCCCATAGAGTTTACCTACTTTTCCACATTGCCCCTCTGTTCAACTTAATAAAAAGACCTGTAGGTTTGCCTTTTTTTCTTTTCTTTTTTTTTTTTGAGGATCTTCATTTCCTTAGGAGGGCCCCCTCATCACATAAAACTTATGGCAGTGTGTATGTTTTTTCTCCTGTTCATCTGACCAGTGCCAATCTAATTGTCAGGCTCAGCTAGAAAGAACTCCAATAGGGTAAACCTTGACAGTTACCTTCCCTAAGGCTTGCTTTGTGTCTTGTCCCAGGGCTGGGTACTAACTTAGAAATGGAGAAACTCAGGCTGGCAGCTGCCTCCATTTTCTGGCCTTTTTCTCCTTAGATCCTAAGTCATTCTCCTGAAATCCTGCCTTAGTCTGAGTCCTATACCTGAGACCCTGCTAGTTATCGGAGACCTAGCTGTCTAAACACGGCTGCTCCCTGCACGTCCGGCCCCTGACACCAGAGCATTAGAAGCATCATTTGCCATTTGGCTTGGATACCACTTTCCACCTCCCAGACCAGAGGTAATGGGTGCACACCCATCATCCTTGCTTTCTTCCTAGGAGAATCTGACTTTCAGGCATTTGCCCCCTCTCCTATTTGGTCCATGTGCCTCAGGGCAACCATGGCTCCCCGGGAGACCTGTTTGTACTGGAAGTGATCCTAGCCCCTCCCCCGCCCCATCCAGGATTGGTTCAGGATAAGCCCAAGATCTAGTTCAGGCCAGTGGGATGTGAGGAGTGGTATTCTGGGGTTTCTAGATTTGTCATGACAGAGCTCTGGGAAAAGGCATGAGGAAATGTTGCTGCCGCCATGTCACCTCCCTCAGCCACCTCACAGATTAAGGAAGGGTTGGAGCCTGGAGGAAGTGGGGCTGGAACCACGGTCTATGCTTATCCTGAGTCTGGCTTGGCTTCTCGTTATACAAGCCAGTACATTCTCTTTGGCTTAAGGCAGTGTTAGTTTTACTTACTCAAGTTAGAAGGTAGAAGTAAGGTGACCAAGTTGATATTGGTATGGTGAGATTCGTACTTTCAAATTAATGGATACCTTAAAAAAAACAAAAAACAAAAAACAAAAAAACCCCACCACAGACAGAGATAATCCAGGTGTGTTTCCCAGATCAGCAGCACCAGCATCACATGGGAACCCACTGGGACATGCAGATTTGTGGGATGCACCCCAGACCTACTGAAGCTGCCACTCTGGGTCTTCCACTCTGTCTCAACAAGCTCTCTGGTGATTTGGACATACCTCAGATTTGGGAGCCACTGCTTTGTCCCTGGTGTCCTTTGTGGCCTTTCATGCTAGTGCACTGAACCCACATGCTGCCCGTTTCACCCAGAATCCCTTGCTAACTCTAAGTTATTGCCTCAAAAAATTAAAAAAAAAAA
>ML105658.1:0-64731 GCA_003697995.1 Taxidea taxus jeffersonii | reverse complement strand
TTTCCGGGTCTCAGCTCATCAACCGACGGCCTTCTCAGAGCCTCATGTTCACCCCAAATCCTGAGTCAGTCTATTTGAGGCAGCAAGGGTATTTATTCTCCCCTCTGGCAATATCATTTGACATGGTTATTCATCTCCAAGTCAGGATCCAGTAATCTACCAATAAATATACACAGGCCCCTGGGATGTAGTAACTTGCCCATGGGCACAGGGGTTAAACGGTGGTACTGATGGTTAAATATAACACCTTCTAATCAGTGTGATATCTGCTGCTAACTTCTAGAATTGGCTAGGGTTTTCTTCTGTGAACTCCAGAAGAGTCTGAAATGCAACACCAAGAAGTTATGAGCCAGACCACCAGTTTAGACACTCCCTTAAGATTTCCATTCCTTAGGCTCAGACTGTGAACCCCATACTCCTACTGCCTGGTGAATCCTCTCAGTAGCTCCAGATCAGCTTTCTATGATCTGAACCCATGCCATGTTGCTTTCCTTTCCTAGGACTCCTTTCCTACACACTATCTTCTTGGGTGTCCATAAAATATACTCCAGAGCCTTCTTGCACACAGCCTGGGAGGATTTTCCTCAGATAGCCTCATAACTCTGTCACCTCCCTCAGGTTTTTATTCATATGTTTCCTTCTCAATTTTACCCTCTCTGACCACCACACTTAAATGAGAATCCCACCCCCTACTGCCCACACTCCCAACACTCTGTGCTTCTTTCCTCATAGCGTTATCATTTAATATAATACACACTTTATCTTCTCTATTATTTTTTCTTTCCTGAAAGGGCATTGGTTTTTATTTATTTCTTCCCCACTGATTTGAATTCAAAGCCCAAAACATAAAATATTGCTTACTAAATAATTACTGGACCAATTAAATCAGAGGGTCACTGGGAACCATGTTTTAAAATGCTTAATTGCAAATTCCACCACTATTTGGAGACCTACTATCATGATTCACCCATGCTTGGATTTTGTTGGCCTGGATATATCTGAGTTAACTGGGGCCTTCTGGTGGGTGTACCATCAATGCTGTTTACTCTTCCTCAGAGACTTGTTCTAGAGACAGATTGTTCTTGTGGTGCCATCCTGGTGATGTTCCTTTTTTCACTATCCAACTGTTGAGATGGCGCCATTCTTGGTTATGAGTTAATTAACTTGGCTCATACCTTAAGGATCCATCTTGTCATTCATCTGATATTTTACAGAGCACTCACTACATTCCCCATACTGAAGATCTAGAGACAAAGGCTGCAGCCTCTGCCCATGATAAGTTCTCATTTGAGATGGGGAGGCTGACCACAGTGTACACAGAGCATGCCCTATGGTATCCTGTGCCCTGCCCAGTGATGGAGGTGAACAGGCTGTGGTGACCATGAGAGGCCTCCTCCTCCAAACTCAGAGAGGCAGCAAAGGCTTCCTGCAGGTGTCATTCCTGAGAGAGTCTTGAAGGATCAGTGGAATGCCTATGACTGAGGTTAGGTGGTGGGTGATGGGAGGAAGGGCAGGATCTCAGGCAGAAGGACTGAAGCCAGAGAGAGAGGCATATTCAGGAAACCAGAAAGTGGTTGGGGGTGTGGTACAGGTGACTGGAGGACAGAAATGGCAGAGGAGTGGGGAAATGGGGGAAGGACTGAAGAAAATTGATATTGGAGAGGTCCCAGGGGTGAGGACACCAGGGTCTTGAATGACACATTAATGGAATTTGGATTTTATCCCGAAAGTAAGGAGACGCAGAGAGTTTTAAGCAGGCGAGAGACGTGATCAGATATATAGAGGTCTCCTTTTGGGTCTCGGGATTTTATCTTCAGTGCCTGCTTATATGGAGCAAAAAACCCAGGCTTATGGGAGGTCTTGGTAACCCATGGCAAATTTCAAAATGCTTGAGCATGTATCTCAGAGTTTACATTCTGTACCTTTCCCTTCCAGCTTTGACTGTTCTCTGCTCTTAGCGCTAGAAGCATATATGTGTACTAGAGGTATTCTAATTTTCCCAGAAACTATAGACAAAGCTGTGGGCAAGCAGGCGGCACCACTGACCTTGAAGAGCAGAGAAATGAGTGAAGCCCAAACACTTTCTGGCCCTTCTCAGGTCAGTTACTTTGGCAAAACCCAAAAGGTTTCTCTTTGGGTATCTTGACCTTTGGATGTTTACAAAGGCAAGGGCCTCTGATGGCATATTCCTTTATTCCTCTAGCTCCCAGAACAGCACTGGCACAAGTGCTCAGAATGAAAGAAAGAATGGATAGGATGAAGGCAGCTTGGAGCAGTGGAGAATGTAAGGAAGACTGAGAAGAAGTGGAGCCATAGTCAGGTTCTGGGTGGATGGCAAGGGGCTTCCAGAATAAGATGGAGAGCGCCCCCCTCCCCGCCGCCCCGTGGGGGAGAATGGCCCCTTCCCTGCCCTCTGGGCAGCATATGGACACAGGGAGGCTGATTTCTCCAAGCGCAGGGCAGCATATGGACACAGGGAGGCTGATTTCTCCAAGCGCAGGCAATATACACGACGATTTCTCCAAGTGCCTAGGTGCTAGCACAGAAAGTGTGTTCCTGGATTTGCCTAAAGACGCCCCTGATCTCCACGACCAGAGCTGGGATCTGGAATTGACATTTTTAATGAACTCTCTGGGTGATTTTGAGGCATGCCACTTTGAGCACCCCTGATGCAAGGAGACATGAAGAGGGTGGAAATTGGATTAGCTCACACCAAAGAGCCTTCTCCATCAACTCTTCCCAGACTCCTTATCAGAGATCACTCTCCCTGGGTCCCACTGCCCCTGCCCTCAGTCTAGTTTCTGTGGAGGCCCCTCCTGTGCCTCTCTTAGCATTCTTGTGTATGTGTCCTTCTCCTGTGGGGCACTGTTGAGTTTGTGTGGGTGACAGCTTCTCCCTTTTGGACCTCACAGCACTGAAAATCTGTTTGGAAACCACTTAAAGCAAACATTCCCCATTCTGAATTTATAATACAGGATCCCCTCTCATTATCAGAAGAAATCTGAAAATGGAATTCTATAATCATTTCACTTTAATGAATACCATACTCATAAAATATATCAATAAAAATACGATTAAATGTTCAACCATACAACTTTTCTTATCGAATTGACTGAGATAAGAAAGAAAAAAATACAGTGTTGAACAGGGTGTGGTTAAATTGGAACTGTTAGAAGGAATGTAAATTGGCACAAATTGTCTTGAATGCATTTTGACAATATGTGTCAAGAGCTTTAAAAAGACATATTTTGACTCAGTTATTCCTCTTCTTGAAATTTTTCATAAGGAAACAATCAGGGTCATAACTATCGATAAACAGTCTAAATTTAGCAAAAGGGGGCGTGTTTAAGTGAATTACTAACTAGAGATATGCTTTCTATTATATAGACACTGAATATGGATTTAGAAAGGCTAATGTCATCGTTTGTGGCATACACACACACACACTCTCACACATAGATAAAGCACACATATCATTCCCATTTTTAAAAAGAAGCACACATCTCTGAACGATGGAATATTCTACAGATACTTCTGACTTCTAGTACTTTTTTCCTATTGCTATATGAACTATGCTTTTCCTACATTCTCCACATTTTCTACAATTAAAACGCATTGCTTTTATAATAAAACACCTAATAAATTATATACACGACGTAAATTCTATATACCTGCCTCCCACAGAAGGCTCTTTTCTGCACACTGATCCCAGCATCTCTATTTCTCATATTGCTTCTCAGCTCCAAATCCCTCAGTGGCCCCCACACCTCTGAGATAAACTGTATGCGTTCTCTTCAGGGCAGGCCAAGCTCTTTATGACCTGGCCTTGACCCATGTGTCCAGTCTCACTCCTGGCTGCTCCTTCCATGTCATTTCTAGTTCCTTGGGCATGCCACGCCATCTTAGGCCTGCATGATTTTTAATGAGCTGATTCTTTTGCCTTGAATGCCCACCCCTTCATTATGTTGTAAAAGCTCCATTCAGCTCTTAAGCTTTTTTCCCCTAAAGTCTTTTCCTCAAAACTTTAGGAAGATTTAGGCATTGTTCTGTGCACTCATTGCACCTTTTAATACTTCTTCGTTATCATACAGTAATAGAATTGCTCATTTCTGTATCTGTTTTCCAGGTTGAAGACTGGAATTAGCTTTGTGATTGGCATGTGGTTATCAACCAAAGCAGCACATGCTGAAGAGAGAGTGGGCACACAAATCACATAGACCCTCGCAAACATTGTGCAGGTTGTACCTTGTGAAAGGACACCGTGCAATGGGTGAGTGTGGGTGAACACTAAGCCAGACCTTCTCTTACCAAGCCAGTGTGCTCAAAGCCTGGGAAAACAAATGGTGTTAGGTTGCTAATTGTTGTATTTTTTTAAGATTATTTATTTGTTTTAGAGAAAGAGAGAGAAAGAAAGAGAGTGAACACGAGTGGGAAGGGCAGAGGGAGAGGGAGAGAGAATCTCAAGCAAACTTCACATACAGTGGGGCCACCTGGGTGGCTCAGTGGGTTAAAGCCTCTGCCTTCAGTTCAGGACCTGATCCCAAGGTCCTGGGATCCAGCCCTGCATCGGGCTCTGCCCGGCGGGAAGCCTGCTTCCTCCTCTCTCTCTGCTTGCCTCTATGCCTACTTGTGATCTCTGTCTGTCAAATAAATAAATAAAATATTAAAACAAAACAAAACAAAACTTCACACTCAGTGGATCCCAACTGGGGGCTCTATCTCACCACCCTGAGGTCACGAACTGCACCTAAATGAAGAGTCAGATGCTTAACTGACTGTGCCACCCAGGAGCCCCTGTCATATGTTCGCATTCTTATACATTTTTGTCTCTCTCTCTCTCTGTACACATACACACACACACACAATGTACATAAATAAATGCTCAATTTTTTTTAACTGATGGGATACGCGATCACAATGGTTTAGGATTGCTAGCCTAGAGCACTGAGGTTTTAGTGATGAGTAACACATGCCTTCTAATGCTCATGCCATTCACTACAGAGTAGGGGATTCGCCAACAAACAAACAACCACAATGTAACAGGGCAAGATGAATTTTGCCTGGGAGAATCCAAGAAGGTTTCGTATAAGAGATGACAACAGGGTTATTTGGCTGATAAATGGAAACAACTAATTCTTATCTGTACATAATTCTCTTCAACTCAGTGCACTTTGCACTTAGCAGTGAAGGAGTATGAAATGAATTGAGTGCTGTAAATGATGGAAAAGGGATGAGCCAGAGTTCGTTCAAAACTGTAAAGAAATGAAGCCATGTGTGTTCCATTATAGGGTCAGGTAGAAATCCTAGGTTTCACAGTCACGTCATAATGATACCCCACTTTGTATCTAGTCTCAAAATACCCCTGGATCCCAAGGGCTTCTAGAGAAATCCTAAGTTCATTTCCACCAATTCATGTTTTTATTTTGCCTATCTAATTTGGCTCATTGTTGCATTTTGCAACTTTGTGCATGTTAAGTCCTCTAAGTGGGGGATGTTTGTTGCCCGGGGAATGCTGTGAAGCCAAGTTTGTGCCTGCTGAAGCCTGCCTGCGTTTGGCCCCATTCTTTTAGAAAGTTGAAGACAAGGGGAAACTTCCTCAGTGATAGCACTAGAAAAACCTCCTGGAGCTTGCTCTTTTGCTTAGGTGAATCACTAAGTGGGTTAAACGGAACCACCAGCTCCTTGACGGTAGGGACCATGTCTCCTGGAAGTACCAGCATGAAGTTCGGAGTCAGAAGGCTTGGGTTCCAACATGGGGCTCTGCCATGATCAGCCGCTGGTTGGGCCAGGGCAAATCACTTAACATCTTTGAGACTCTCCCCATCTGCCACCTAAGAATAGTAAGATGTACGAGGCTGTGGTTGGGATAGAATTTGACATTAGGTATGCAAGTATTTTGCACTCAAAGGGGCATTTTCCAAATGTGATCTGTGGGTATTACTCGTATTTTCCTTAACGGTCCCAGTGAAGAGCATTGCCTGCAAGAGAAAATGCCATCTTCCGTTCCCCAGTGGTTCCAGAAAGACTAGCTGCCTGATCCATGAAGGTGGAAGAGATTTAGTTCCAGCAAGCTTGCTCATGGTCAGGCAGAAATTGCTTCTGGTGATGGTGACTTGTGCCATGGCCCACAGGGTTGGACCTTGCTGATCCCTTTCCCCCTATCCCTGTACAAAGGACATTCTCCCGGGGTCCAGCTTTTATCTCCGATAAGTAAAGTCATGCTAATAGGGTAATGGATATAATGGGTTAACATTCTGAAAATGCAGTTTCATTTCATTTAAACCAGGGTTTTATGGACACTGTGCCTGAACTCAACAGGCGGCTGTGGGGGCTATTTTTGGACAAGCAGGACTTCCAGCACCTCTTAAATCACATCACACAGCAATTGCATACTCCACCTACACACAGGGTGGGTCTGCGTACATGAAACAGGATGCTGGCTGTGGGTGAGACCCAAAAACTCTTTCCCTCATCTGATGACTAATCCTTGTCTCTGCTTTCAGAAAGGGAAAGCACCATACACAGAGCTTACCAGTGCAATACATTTTCCTTTTCTTGCTCCAAGAAAGGGGGAAAAGAAGTGTGTGTGTGTGTGTATTCCTCCAATGATTGAGGAATCCTGAAATGAACTTCTATAGGAAACCTCTGACAATGTTCTATGCATGGTTTTGTACAGGGAATTGAAACAAGTTGGCAGGAGGAAGAATTCTTTCTGTATAATTCAAAGCAGATATTTTACTGGGGGAAAAGCAAGTCAGAAATTTGCTGTCAGTCCTTGAAATTTTATTAGTTACAAAAAGTAATATATTAGCCCATTGCATTAAGTCAAGATATGATCTGCCCTTTTCCTTTTCTCAGTGATAGTCCTAAAATGAATCTTTGAGAATGCAGTATAAGACTAGCTCCTCGGGGCACCTGGGTGGCTCAGTGGTTTAAGGCCTCTGCCTTCGGCTCGGGTCATGATCCCAAGGTCCTGGGATCGAGCCCTGAATCGGGCTCTCTGCTCAGCGGGCAGCCTGCTTCCCCCTCTCTCTGTCTCTGCCTGCCTCTCTGCCTACTTGTGATCTCTCTCTCTGTCAAATGAATAAATAAAATATTTAAAAAAAAAAGACTAGCTCCTCATAAAGGATGTAAGACCCAGTGGTGGTCACATGTCATGTGTTATTAGACTCTGCTTTGCTTCCCCGTAGCTCCAGAGATAAATAAAAGGATAATATCATAAGACTTTGAATAACTAAAATAATTAGCTATTCCTTCTAATAGGATAATCTAACTGAAGATTTCTTGGTGAATGAGTGAGGCCAGACTGAGTCTGTTTTTTCCACATAAATTCTTGATAAAGGCTAATTAGGATAACAATAAACTTACTAGTTTGGGAGTGTCTGGGGTAGTACAGGACACTATGTTGGGAATTCTGTTGGCCTCACTCACCATCAGAGTTCTGTAGATCTCAAATGGTTATGCACATTATAATGCAAATAAATATGAGCTGAAATATGAAATTTTAAAGGCAAGCGTTTGTTAAACAATTTCACTTTTTCTCAGTAAAATTTTTGTAGGATTGGTTTCCTATGTGTCAACATACTAAATTCATAATTACATGCATTTTATACATTTCTTGAAGCAATGTAGAGACCGTATTTTAACTAGCTTACATTATCTTGCTCCTTAACAATGTTTGAGGGCTATTTTTGGCCAATCATGTTTGTGAAATAGAAGAATGGGTGCATTTTTTGTATAAAAATATCAATCTGAAACTCATTCATTCAAATTAATATTCATTGAGTATTTAATATGCATAGTAGCTTTTCAATAAATATAAATGAATTTCTAATAGTTAATTCTTTCTCCTCAATTTTGGCATTTCTTCTTCCTTTCCTTGCAACCAAAGATAGAGGAAAGAGTTAGAATTTTAGAAATAGACGTTGTATTAAGAACATGTAGAAGCATGAAAATTGTTACCATACTTCAATTCCAACAACAGTTTTTCTCCCTCTAAGGAAGCAGGTTTTCTGTATGTTTGTTGCATCTTTCACTGTTTTGGTGTGTCCTGCCTTCCTGCTCTCCTCCTTCCAACACACCCTGTCGGGGGCCATTACTCTTCTTACTAGAAGTTGTGAACAATAGGTGAGGTCAGCTGCAGGGCTCAATGAAGAGAAGACCCAATTGTAACTGGGGATTAAATCTATAACTCTTCCATCAGACTTGCTGCAAGGTATTAAAATGAAATATCAGGAAACAAACCCGTTGTTTACAAAATTATCCACTAAGAGCTCTTGAGGTCAGAGACGGGGTTCGATTCAATCTTGTGCCTATTATGTGGCATACAACAGAAATTCAGTCAATGTCTGCTGAGTAAGGAGAGGGCTAGGATGAGGATCTGCTATATCCATTAGCACAGGGCTACGTGAGAGACTGAGAGAGAAGATAATTCAAGAGGAAGAGGGATGGATTGAGAGGATTATGGGCTGTGGTTTTGCGAACTGTTTTGGACCTGTATATATAGCAAACAATTACTTATATTACAAATCACACACATACAAACACAGCTGCAGCTAACTAAATGTCTTTGTGGACCACAGGATGATCAGCGCAGTCAGGAACCCACTGTGTAGGACATGGAGCCCACCAAGGGACGATGGAAGGGCCTGGAACTACTAGTACCTGGAAAGTGCCACTGAGCCACTACGGCTGAAGGAAGCCGTGTGCTTTACTCCCCTCTGCCTCTACCAGGGACCCTCACTAGCCCTGCATTAATAAGTGAGGTCTTTTAGACAGCAAGCACCTCTTCCATGCTTACTATGCACCAGCTCTGAGTCGGGCATATCAGATTTACCCTATCTCAAAGTGTACTTTCAAACTTCCCCAAACTTAAACTCCAATTTTCTCTATATCAGAAGATATTTTTGCTCAGTTTCTCACGCCACTTGGGAGTCTCTTCTTATGCCTACTTCTCCCCTACCCCTTATATCTCACATTGGCACCATTCTGCTGAGTCTTCCCTTTAAATACACTCAAATCTGTCAGTACTCTGTCTCCCCTGGATTCTCCTAGAGCCTCTTACTGGTGCACTCACTCCCACATGTGCCTCCTACTGTATCCTGATTTAGTCTTCACTTAGCAGCAAGAGAACACTTAAAACAAGAACTCAGATTGTGTCACTCTCCCCTTTAAAGGGTTCTATGGCTTCCCATTTCCTATGAAGCAAAAATGCAAACTCTTTCCTGACAAGGACCCACTTGGTAGGTCTGGCCTCCTCCACCTCTCTCTACCCTGATTTCTGTGTTCCAAGCTCAGTGGCCTCTGATTCCTCTAACAGGCCCTCATCTCATCTCATCTCCTCTCATCTTATCTTATCTATCACCTTTCCCTTCCCTTTCCCTCCCCTCCCCTCACTTTCCTTTCCTACACGCTGGTCCCTCTGCCTGAATATTCTCCCCTACTCTTTTCAGTTGTCTCCTTTTTGTCATTCAGCTCATCTCCACTCAGTCTAAAGCATTCTCTCTGATCTAAAACAGTTATTCCAATTCATAATTATGTATACATTTGTTTGCTTGTTTGATTTTGTGTAATGCCTGCCTTTCCTATTCAGATGTAAACTCTGCAAGGGCAGGGAATTATATCTGTTTTATTTGCCAAAATAAACTCAATCATAGATTTGATACATAATAGATGCTCAAATATTTGTGGGATGCATGAAAATGAAGCATTTCCTAACCCTTAGTCATTGAACATCCCTTGATGATTTAGCTAAAACTGTGTACCACCTGTACTATGCGGCTAATATTTTTCTCTAAACACACTGTAAAGCAAGTTAAAAAAATAATACGGCCCAATTCTAAACCATGAAGTTGGGACACTTCCAATTCGTATTACATATTTATTTCTAAAATGCACATTAAAATATGTGTTTAACAAAATATAAATTTTGTATCTATGAACTGTCTAAAATCATCTTGTGGAAAATGCAAGAATAAATAAGAAATTCTTAATGAGTGAGGCTTGCTTTCTGTTAGGTGAAGAGTAGAACCCTGAACTATGAGTCAGGAGGACTGACATTCATTTTAACTCTGGCTGGTGACAGGGAACAAATCATTTGAGGTTCCTAGGTTTCCATTTTCCCATTCATGCTACAGAGACACTATACCAGCTTTTCAGCTCAGCTCACATGAAGGTGTGAAGATATAATGAGATAGTGGTTGCAAAATCTTTCTTTTTACCTAAATGTAAGATTTTATTATTATAATTATTATTGAGAAATGGTACTATTTTTGTTTATTCCTTAGGGTGTTCAGTCATATTTATCCCTTCCATGACATAACAAAGAAGAAGAATGTACATTAGTTTCCATCATGGCAATGAAGACTAGTATAATAAAATAACCCAAATACCCTTTGACCATCAGATTGCCTTTTTTCCTCTTAACCAGCAATTAACTTATCTTTCATTAGTTGTATTCTACTTGGTGGAAAACCTGCTCATAATTTGCATACCAATGTTCATAACATCATAATTCACAATAGCCAAGAGATGGAAGCAACCCAAAGCTTCATCAGTGGTTGAACAGATAAATAAAATGTTACACGTACGTACCATGGAATGTTATTCAGCTTGAAAAGGAAGGAAATTCTGACATATACTACAGTATGGATGGGTTCTGAAGACATTATGTTACATGAAATAAACAAAAAGGCAAATACTGTATGATTCCACTTCTATGAGGTATCTAGGAAATTGGAATTTCATTTCCAATTCATAAGGAAAATAAAAGAGTAGAATGATGGTCCTCAGGGCCTAGGGGAGGGGGAAATGGGCAGTTGTTTACTGGATATAAAGTTTCAGTTTTATAAGATCGAAAGTTGTGGAGACTGGTTGTGCAACAATACAAATATATTTAGCCCTACTAAATGGCATACTGGGAAATAATGAAAATGGTAAATACGATGTTATGGGTTTTTACTATAATAAAAAATTAAAAATAAAATAGCCTGCTCGTAGTTGTTTCTAGTTCTTTCATACATTCTAAAGTACAAAATGCCAAGATTCATTATGACTGAGAAGAGAAACTTAAAACATAATGGTCAACTATAATAGCTAAGCTTTAATGGACACTTACTGTATGACAGGGACTATGCTGTTTTATATTTACTATCTCATTTAATCATCACAACAGCTTGATGAGGCAGATACCACCATCAACACTGACTTTACAAAGAGAAAACAGGTACAACAGAGTTACGGAACATGCCTGAGGTCACACAGCTAGTAGGCAGTGGAATCACAGCAGGAGTCCAGCCAGACTCCTTTGGATCTGCATATCTAATCGCTAAGGGTATGTCTCACCAAACTAGCAGAAGGCTCTAGAAATTCACTCTCACTAATTCGCTTAGGTCTCTTTCTTTCCACACCTTCATGTCTAATGCATATGTATTAACTTCTCTCTCATTTCCCATCCTTCCCTCTTCCCTCTCCCAAAGACTGAATCCCCTTAACCATATAAACCTAAACTGTTAGAATTAAAAGTTCCAGGTGATCCAAACATTGGGGCAGAAGCCCCTCATCAAGGTGGCTCAAGAACAGGACCAAGATTGTTTGGCACCTTCCTCATGTGCAGATACACCACTGCCTTCACCAGAGCAGTAGGAAAAGCAATATATGTATCACATAACTACTGAGAGGTTTAAAACTTAATTCTAATTACTCGCAGTAGCTTATATTCAAGAAATGTTAAACCACAACAACTACTTGCAGAATCCCAACTATTTACCCTCAGCTTTTATGTGTTGCAAGCAGAAGGAAGAGAGGCTTCTGAGTCATTGAGTTACTTAACCTGTGTGAGGCTCCAGTTTTCATTGTCTGTAAGTATCTCTTGGCAGGCTGTTGAGAAGATTAGATTAGCTAATATATATGAAGTACCACGCACACAAGACTTGCAATAAATGAGGTAGTCAATAAATCATAACTATTATTATTACCCTACATAAAGGCAGATTATTCAGAGTCCTAGATAGAGGAATAGAACGATACAGTCTTCCTGATTCCTTCTCTGACATTCTTCCAGTCATAGTGGGCGTGGAGTGTAGAATGTTGGAGAAGCTCCAGGATCCACCCTGCCAAGACTGTGATGGCTGCTCTTCACAGCTGAACCTTGCTTCATTCTTGCGGCTGCTCCTCCACTGATAGCTCTGTCCTGGGATTCTTGACTAGGTTCTTGTCCTGTCTGGCAGTTCTCCCATGGACTGAAGGTCTGATCAACTCCTCATCACAGGCGCTTGGATGGTGTGGTTTCCTGGGACTGAATTCCAGGGGCCTCAGCTTCTGATTCTACTCCTTACCAGTGATTCCTTGCCTCCTCCTGAAATGCATGGGCTTGGCCAGCTGTCTGTGCCCCGGGATGGAAAAGAGATGGGGGGCATGATTTGGATGTTTTTCAATGTCTTTGCTTGAGTTATGCTTTTCTTTGGAAACAGAACTCCAGATTTCTGATCTGAGAGGCAAACATATTTGCTCCCTAGGAGCCCATTCCTAAAGCAATGGAGCTCTGACCTTCCATCCCCCTCATGGACTCGCCTGGACTCAACTTTCTCTGCTGGGCTTCTCTGGCCTTCTCCAGAACCAGAGAGGCTCAGGGTTGTTAACATATCTGACTGCTCCTTTTCCCATCTTGACAAAATTCATTCAGTTGTAACTCTTCATAACTCTTTACCCTACGACCATTTCTAGCACTCTAATTTCTCCTCATTTTCCCTTCCTTGGGTGAGAAATGCCTCCAAAGCCCAGATTTTGGCACAATAATTCCCAGATTGTTTTTATAGTCCCAGTGTAGTACTTCTTTGTTACAGCTCAATATTCCTAAATTTTGTTCCAAGTCTTTATTTTACATTTATAAATATCAGGTTGTATTAATTGGTTCCAGCTTTAAAAATGTTCCATCCAACGTTATTTTCTGCTATTTTGATAGTGGTTTCGAAACCCAGAACACCAAGGCCCTGATGTGGGCCATGTTCTGCAAGCATCCCTCAAGGACTGGTGTGGAACGGAAAAGATACGCAGATCTTGGGCCTTGCTGTGTTCTTTGAAGACTGTACTGGCCATAATAGCTTCAAAGAATTTCAACAAGTTCCTAAGACATGACCTTCCCTTTCCGAAAACCACACTGGCCAGGCTTGCCTTAATCAAGCTGTGCTTTTCTAAGCATCCTTTTACTTGATCTCCTGCAGCAGTTTTCAGTACGCTCCCTACAAGTGAAGTTAAACTAACTGGCCTGTAATTTCCTGGTGTGTCCCTAAGCTCTATGAAATAACGGCATTAGGTTGGCTACCTTCCAATCCTTCCTGAATTTTTTTGTTTTGTTTTAAAACGCAGGATTGAAAAGGCCAGAGAATGCTTCCTGTCTCCCTTTTCCTTAGTTCCTTCCATGACATACTGCTTTCTGGTCCCAGTAGATCTGCCATTTTAATAACTACAAACCTCTTAAAAGTTTTCACATATTATTTGTTTCTATCTCTGAAGCATGAGTTTTCCATTTTTCATTTTGACAAGCCTCCCCCCTCCTCACCCCAAATAAGGGCTTACAATTCCATTGAATAGGCTGTTAATGTGAGGCACTGTTAAAAAAACGAGTTTCATATTAGAAATGTGGACTAGGGAAGCAACTAGATCATAATTAAGTCTGTGGTCTTACTTGTGAGTTATTATGAATACATGTTGGGGAAGGAGCTAAAGAATGCTTCTATACGCATAGGAATAGGAACCAACAAAATGAAATGATTACATCTGGGGATACTAATCCAATGTACCTGCCAAGTATCTTAAGAACATGATGAAACTAATTAGATCTTTATATATAAAACCTGCAACCTGTATCTTTTTAAACTGCATTTGATTCATTACTTTCAAATCCAACATCAGAAGAATCTTTCTATATTTAATCATCTCCCAATAAAAAAGCCCACAGAAATAGTTTAGTTAAAATACGTCAGTTAAAAAATAGCATCTTGTTTTTTTTTACTGGTAGGAGTAAAGAGGAAAATTCACAATTATTCCTATTCATCAAACTACACTGTATCACATCATCTTTCAGACTGTCTTGGTTGTCTGTTGCATAGAATTGATTAATTTCTAAAATAAGTGAGTCACCAACATACAAACTTTTATTCTTTATAGATGTTTTTGGTTTCAGCAAGCTTTTCTATTTTTCAAAGTTTTTTTGTGGTGACCTAATTTGTCTTTTCTGAATAAATCACAGGCAGGCAAACTACGGCCTATGTCTGGATGGTTGCTTATTTCTGGGTTGGAAGGTATGATGATCACCATTGTGAAACAAAGCCAAACATAGAGTGGAGTCTAAAACTTTAAAACTGTTGACCCTGACTTCAGAAAAGTTGAATTAACAAACCCCTGTCCAATGGGTAGTTTTTTCTTTCTAATTCATCAAAGTCACAAAGTCCAAAATTTGTACATCTCTTAATAATGCACACATACTGCATATCAGATTAAACACAGGTGGGAGAATCTTTGCATGTATGGAACATGTAGACCTGTCTCATAGGGAACATTTCAATCAGCTTTGAATGATCCCTACTATTTTCCTTTTTGATTTTGGACAGGACTGAATAAAACTGCAAGTGAACAAGTCAGATTCTCTCTGTGGGCCATCAAACTGAGTGACACTTGCAGCCAAATATTTGTACATATTTAGCAAATAAATTTAAGTTCAAGAGTTGATCTTCAAGCATGGATTTTATTGGGTACTTGAAATATTATCTCATAGATATTCATCTTCAGGATTTTAAAGATGCAATTAAAGCATGTATAGAATTTATCTTTCCTACTGAGTATATATCTTATACCAGGCAATTATAAGTTTAGTACTATTCACTCTTCTCCCACAACTATGCCTTTGCTTGAACTTTCCCTTTTCTTGGAAGGCCCTCTCCCACATTTGAATGTCAAGACTACCAAGACCTACTCATCCAAGGGTGGACAGCTTAGAGCCCAGTGGAAAAATCCTGGGTTTGTGGTAAAGAAGAACAACTTGAGTCTATGGGTTTGAGTATGGCTAAACCCAAGTTCTTCAATATCTAATTAATAAACTTCCTACCTTCTCCATGTCTCCATCTTCCTATATGTAAAATGGCAATATTAAGAATTGTGATATGGGTTAATTGGAATTATTTAGTCATTTATTTACTAGAGAGAGAGACAGAGAGTGTGTGAGTTGGGGAGGGGCAGAGAGAGAGAGAGAAAGAATCCTAAGCAGTCTCCATACTCAGCACCATGGAACCCAATGTGGGGCCAAATCCCACAACTGTGAGATCATGATCTGAGCCAAAATCAAGAGTCAGGTGCTCAACCAACTGAGCCACCCAGGCATCCCTGGAATAATATATAAAAGATCAAAATTAGCTACCCTTCCTTTCCCTCCCTATGCCATCTTCTCCACAAGGTTTCTCTAGATCCCACTCACAACCCCACTCTCATGGTAATCTCATCTTCCTTTGAATGCCCATAACACTTCATCTGTCCCTCATGGACTTCAATGCAGTATGTTATTTACTGCTACTTCTCCTTCTCCTTCTTCTTCCTCTTCTTCTTCTTTTTTAAGACTTAATTTATTTGAGAGAGAAAGCACAAGCAGAGGTAAAAGCAGAGGGAGAGGGAGCTCCTCTCCCTGGAGCAGGGAGCTCAATGCAGGGCCCTATTCTAGGACCCTGGGATCATGACCTGAGTTGAAGGCAGACACTTAACCAACTGAGCCACCCAGGCACCCCTTCATTTTTTTAAGAAACATTTTTTGACCAATTACTATATGTTAGGATATATTTTTTCCTTTCCCCCCCTAACTAATCCTTAAGCTTCTTGAGGTTAGAGTCTTTATATATTCATATCTCCCCCACTGTCTATATAGTGTGCAATCCCCCTAGCGTTGAATAAGAATGTACTTGTTAATTGTTTAGTATTTGGTAAAATACCACTATCTGGTAAAACCTGGTGACTATATAATGCAGACAGTATCTGTATATCCATTTTCATATAAGTCCACAGCCTCAAGTAGGATTATAAGCTGGAAATTATGTTCATATATAAGGCCAGTGCATGGGATCAACATCATTTTCATCCTTGTTATTAAATACTACAACAATTACTACTAATATAATAAAGTAATAGCTAACATCCCTGAGACCATGCACAAAGGAGGACATTCTCTTTCCATTCCCATATGGGTCCTTAGAGTAGTTCCTGCTAGAGCAGAACATGGTTTCCAAAAAGAGAAGGTGAATGAACAAATGGGCTGTAGCCGAATCTCTGTGGAATCACATTAGCACAAATCTAAGCATGCTTTCAAAGAACTGTGGTTTATAAATAAAGACTCTCTCTCATATATACAATCCTATGGCTAGATGAACTCTAAAGTTTCAGTGGGAAATTACACAATTTCAGAATGAGGCTGTGTGTACACAGCACCAAGCCATCCAAGTGAAAGCCTGAGCAAATCACTTAGGAATGTGGTCTTTGCTAGCCTAGACATTTCAAGTCGTTATGGCAAATATGTAATGTGGTTCTGACGCTATTTTACTACTCATGGATGAACTGCACTATGGTGACATTTCACTTTAATTTGCTGCTCCTAATTGACTGCAGGCAAGGAATCCAGAAAGCCGAACTGGTTAGAACTCTGTTTAAAGTGAGAATGACTAGGCTCCGATTTAAGGCCAGTGAAAGTGGCTTACAAGTGGAAGGAAATGTAAGGGTATGGGCTTCAGAGTTCCTGGTTCTTGAGCTTCCCCCTCCAAAATGGAAGACACAGCACTCTACCAATGTTGCATGCAGCATAAACAAATTTCTTAGATGACCTTTTCTTCCCCAGGGTGGAGAAAGAAAATATAAGACCTCGCAAAGAGGCTCCTGAGGAGTTTAACTGTGGCCAGTGTCCTAGCTGCTACAGACTGTGCCAGACCTCAGGCAGAAACAGACTCGTGAGTCTTAAAAGTTCATGTGTCCCAGAAGCATTTGGGTCTGGGCCTCTTTCAAGGTCACCACTCACAATCACAACTACCTTGGGGTTCTCAGTAGGCACTGCCAGCAGCTTTTCAACTCACTTGGGATGAGGTCCCAAGAGACAGAGTTCCCAAACAGGTTCTAAGGGTGAAGGGACTAAGATTGGAAATGTGCCCTCTCCTCCAGATGTGCTTTCTGTTGTTGGCTGATGCTGATCAGGAGACTGAGTTGGTTTTATGTTCTATATCTCTTTACCAAAGCAAATTGGTGTTGATGCATGTGTGGTATACCCAAGATCCAATCTCTGTGGCGCTCATCCCTCCTTCCCTTTTCTTCTGGAACCATTCAGGAAAGGGTATGTGAGTGGGTGTGGGAGGCTTATAGCCCAAATGCTCCACTGGAAGAATGTGGTAGAGCCAGATGTGAAATGGACCTCCCCTGAGTGAAGGATTCACAACCCAGAGTCACAGCACATATTGGAGAGGAATGGTTTTCTAACTGAACTCTGGATTTGTAACATTGTGCTATCCCACATCCAAGTCAAAATGTCTCTCCAGATTAGACATCAAAACTGGCCTGTTATCATCTCTGATTTTTACTGAGCATCTTTGAAGAAGAAAGAGTCCTTTGGGGGGCTAATTGTTCCCAGGCCCGAGAATTGGACAGGGATTTCTATGGCTACTTCAGAAGAAAACTTCCAATATTTTAAGTATCACATAATGTTTCAACTGGAGCACGCACACTGAGAACATCGTAACAAAAGGTAGAAGGTATTTTATTTGACTCCAAAAGCACAGAGCACTATCAATTTTTCCTGATACTGAGAGTAGCACAGCAAGAGTTAATGCTATAAAATCCACACTATTGTCAAGTGTAAATAAATCCAATGAAACTTGTTCCGATAGTACTCAGGCAGTACTAAAGAGCCCATTAGGAAATCATCCAAGACCTGAGACACATAAAAAACTTTATTAGATCACTGAAATAAAGTGCAAACAAGTTTGTCTTAGAAAGATCCAAAAATCCTTACACTTTCAGTCTGAAGAGCCATAAAACAGTGCCTGATAAATTTTAAGTGATATTCTAATTAATCACTGAATTTTTATAGCTTCTTGTGAGCTGTAAGTTAGATATTAACAAGGCAGCATGAGAGGCAATCCCCCTGCATTGAGCATGAGTTCTAAGTCCTTGCATAAACCCAATGGTCAGCCAGGCCAGACTTTTGTGTTAAGCATCTGCTAGAAACAGAATGGGCCATTAACCTAAAAATTGTCATTATTTTCATGTCGGTTAAAATAGGATGGAAAATGTGCCCAAATCTCGCTGACTCGTGGAAAATTATAACAGCTGTGTCTTAGTCTTGTACAGGAAACACTTTCTGAGGCATTTTTACACTGTTCCTTTGTTGAAACTAACACTTTGTAATACACTAATCATACAGCTCCCTTTAATACCATCACACACTTGATAATTACCAGGAAAAAGTATGACCCAACTCTTTTGTATATAAAAATTTCTGATTTATAGTCCTTAATTGCATACAGTGGTGGTGTAGACAATCTAGGACAATTTTATCCCTAGAGAGGGATTTTTTTAGAAGAGAGTCAGATTTTTTTAAGTGCCTACCATTGGACAGTTCCAATGAGGAGCAAGAATTTGCTTTCAAAGAATGAATTAAAAAAAAATTGTAATGTGACTATAAGATTATTACTTCAATTCTCATTTTCTAAAAATTACAAAAATGTCTTCAATAAAGACGTCCCCCTACCTCATGATATAAGGGAGCACTACCGCCTAGAGGTTTCTTTGCCTTTTTAGATGGAGTTCCAAGAAATGCATTCGATTCATTGATCTGTAAGAAAATTAAATTCGTCCACAATGAAAAAGACATACTTAGAGCATACTTAGATATATGTAACTTTCAATTACTTAGGTGGCTTTTAGGGTTGAAAAACCTAGTAAGGAAGAGATATTCATTAACTAGGCAAAATATTTATAGTCACTTTGGTAAGCTGTTAGTAATCACGTGAGTATGGGCCACCTGACAGGACTTTTCTGTGTGGTCATTCCTCTCCGTCCTCTGACAGCTAGGTTTCTCTGTAATCTTAATTTTTCTTGCTATTGACTTCCCTGGAACAGTAAATATTTTAGTTTTTTATTATTATTAAATCTTTTATTGAATAAACAATTCTTCAGAGAGTCTAGCATGGAGCCTGCTATGGCCACAGGAATTTTGTTAAATGAATGAGTGCTAAAAGGGCTTAAAATGGGCCTAAATAATGGGCAAAAATAATTCTTCCCAGTTAAACAATGCAAATTTATTCTAGCTAAGTTTTGTTTAGAATAATCCACCCCAATTTACCGAAAAGCCCAAGAATCTGATAGTTGTACTTATTTTATTATCTTATTCTATTATTTTAAGCACAAAAGTCTTCACAGGGCCTAGAGGTGGGAAGGGACAGATACCTGCTGGAGAATGTCTTGCCAGGATATGATACTGAACAATTTCCGCTGAGGGACCTGGACAGCAAGGGTAAGAGCTCTGATGAGAAGATCATCCTCAATCCGGTTTCCAACTATAAAAGTGACAGAACCCTTCCAATCATTCTGTTAAAACAAACAAACAAACAAACAAACAAACAAACAACCATAAGTAATTAAATTCTAAATTCTGTGTAGGTAGGTAATTTTGTGTCAAAGGGTTCCACTAAAGCAAGATAATTTTCCGTTTAAACTTCACCTTAAAGGACAGGAACTGACCACATAGTGTAAGTTCCTGACTCAAGTAGCCGCAAGGCGGCAGTGTTGTGCCAAATTTCATGCAACTAGACCAAAAACAAAAACAAAAAACAAAAAACAAACAACCATTTTCTTGAGACACTAGACTTTTCATTTTAAGGAAAACGGGGTTTAAAAAATGACATGCTTTCACTAGAATGCTGTCCAAGAATAATTTGATACTTGGAAGAAATGGTTCATTCATATATTACAAATATATATTAAGGTATAATCTTGAAAGCAGAAATCTTTGTTTTTGTTCCCCAATACATTCTAAGTCTCTAAATAGTGCTAGAGGCATAGGAGGAACTTGATCAGTACTTGTTGAATGTTGGGTAATAGTGAATGAGTTGACAAATGGGCCTTTATATGGGGTAAAAATGGAATCCCTGAAGTTGTTGTAAAGCACAGAACTAGAACACATCTTTTCCTCTTCGTGTAACAGAAGAATCTCATTGTTAATTCACAAATGAGTCCTTTCCCTTCGCAGGACTTAGGCTAAAAAATAACACTTGGACATGAAATGCTGCATCAAATAATTTTTAAAAAACGTTACTAAAGACAATATTCTTATTCAGTAATTATTCAGTAATCCCTTTCCCTATTGTAATTTCTCTTGGGAAGAAGCAGTTCCCTGAAGATTAAGAATGGAATTTATTGAATTATCCACTGTGTGGTGTTGAGAGTCAAACTCATCACGCCTACCACGTCTATGGCTTCCTTACATTAACAATCTTATGGGGGAAATGAAATAAACAAATGTGATAAAGACATTTGGAAAGAGAAATGAATAATAAAGGAGGGCACCCTGGCCAAGTGACCTCTCCAGGCCTTACCAACCCCATTTATAGCATAGGGGTTGGACAGGGCAAAACCTAATGTCCCTCTAGAGATCTGATTCAAATAGAGTAACTCCCTGTCAGTGGATTCCGAAACAATGTCTAAGATGACGTGAAGAGATTTTACACAAACGTAATGAAATTCATAATTTTCTGTGGTTCTCTCTGGTTTCTGTCCATTCCATGGTCAGGGTAATGACAGAACTAGGGTATAGGTGGGAGAAAAGACCTTAGTACAAATTTCTCCTTACCATCAAATAATCAGTATCCTTAAAACTCTCTTACTTCTTTCCATGGAAACTTACTAGCTACCTAATAAAACCTGCTCAATTGTCAATCCAAAACAAAAACCACACGTGAAAGCATAAAAATGTGTATTTTACATACAAACTGTGTGTGTGTGTGTGTGTGTGTGTGTGTGTGTATGTGTATGGACATGTCAGTGTGGCTCAATGTGTTTCCCTCTGTTACACCGAGTTGAAGACCTTTTTTGTTTGTTTGCTAATTCACCATAGGAAGACTGAGCATCTGTTTTCTCTTTTTGTTTTGTTTTGTTTCAATATTCTGACTCTGGAAAGTTAGTATGACATTTATAATGTATTCTTTTGGGAAAAAAATTCCACTATCACAAAACAACCTTTCCCACATTGGATGCCTTTCTTTTCTCTTGTCTGCTCCCACAATCAAAACCTCAACTATAATCATTGAAAGAGGAACATCTCTTATATTCTCACACAAAAGTACACATGATTCCTAAACAGGCAATATCCCAAACTTCCCATCAGTTACACTTTCCCACACTGAAGATTTTAATGACCACCTCTACCTCACCCCCTCCCCGATGCACATGTCCTTGCCAGTATTTGAAACCTGATGGTTACAAGGAAGGGCTGCCTCTCCACTCCTTGGGGGTAAATCAGAACAAGGGCATTGTAGCAGTCTACCACCTACCCAGTTGTATTGGATGTCAAAGGCAGGTGTTGACTATTTCAGACCAGAAAAAAATAAGGGAGGAGGAGGCAGGGACTAACAATTATTGAAATCTGCCATGTGCCAGGCATATGTTATCTCACTGAATGCCTGAGTAATCCCTTTAATAGGTGCATTAATACTTTATAGATGGAAAAACAGAGGTCCAATGAAGTAAAACAACTTGTTCAAGGTCATCTTGGAAGAACATCATGGAGTCCACATACGTGGCTTACAATTTTGAGATCATTTTAGAACAGTTTTGAGAGTCTTTGGGGTCACAACACCTCTCCATAAGGCCTAAATTGCAGCTAATGGCTACTTCATGCATAATAAACACAATAGATGAAGAGCTGTATCACATGTTAAAGTGTAAAAAACCTTCAAAAATAGATATTGTAGTAAATCCTTAAGACATCTTAAGTTTATCTTTTTTTTTTTTTTAAATCAATGATAGTTTTACAAAGGCTCAAAGACATTAAGGAAATTTCCCAAGCTTGTCTCTCTCCAAGATGGGTGTTCTTGTTACTTTGGTCTGGATGCACCTTAACACAAGCTCTGTTCCTCTGCAGTCAAATGCTCTACCACTGAGCTATACCCCCAGCTCTGTTCCTCTGATTAATGGTCCTATGCAGAAAATTCTGGGCCTGATTTCTCCACTGGAAGGGGTCTGGAGAGTATAGTCCAGCTGAGACCCCATTTCCCACCTGTACTCGCTAGCTCCCCAAACTCCTGCTCCCAGAAGAGGATCTACCTGGTAAAACAGGATCCATGACGGACTTCGTCTGAGTAATGGATTAGTGTCAAGTCACGCTGCCAGAAGCCAGGTAAGCATAAAATGGACTATCAGGCAGAAATAATGCAAATCAAGAATGTCTGCAGAGAAAGATGCACTCACTAGCGTGCTGCACTAGGGGGCAGTGAGATGTCAGGAAATGCAGAATATTCAACTAGTGAAGAGTAAGTCATTGCCCTGGGGTCTAAATTCGTTAAAGGAGTAAGGCTCTGCAAATATAATTTCTGAATCCTTCTCTTATTACTCCAGGATAACTGTAGATTCCGAATTTCCACTACTGGCAGCAGTTTTAAAAATAGGAAATTGTTTTGGAAAAACTGGGACAAAAATTAGATTTGACACAAAGCAATTCAGAACACCCCTCTGCCATATATCCCACCCCGACATACAATTAAACACAGTCCTTAAATCTGGGTTCACAAGGAAGCCAGAGAAAATGAGTATAGAGAAAAGAAATGTGGACCATCGGTGAGAAATGAACGTACAATGTGTGTATCTGAGTCATCACGCTTGTGAGCCCCTGAGGTGCTTGCTACTTATGGGTGAGTTTCACACAGCTCAAGAAGTTTGGGCTGACTCTTAGCATAAGCCTAGACAAAGAAAACATTAATCATTTTAGAAAAACTACACTGGATACATCCAAAGGTAGAGGCACACCTCAAAAGCCTTAGGAAATGAAATTGGCTCTCCGCCGGCTGGAGGCACATGTTGGACACAGTTTTTCTGAGTCTTGCTTTCTAACAGCTATTGATAAAGCCATTCAAAGGGTGTAATGAAGTAATGTACGGACACAATCCATTACTTTTTATTTACTTTACCAGCCTCACCTAATTGAAGCTTGGCAGGAGGGCGTCTTAACCCAAACACAGACATACTAGTCTTCCAAATCAAGAAAGTATTCATGAAAATGCAGAGACCTGGGCTGTCTCCCACAAGCCTATGGTCCCAGAGACACAGGGTAGACTTATGATTCCACTCCTGCATATATTGCAAACTCTCCAGATTTCACTTAGGCACTTCTTATTCTAAGATAATTACAAAAACACTTTAAGACAAGTGAAAAGCAGCTTTTGGACAATGGGAAGGTGATTGTTTCCTTCTATTAGCACAAGGCATCAGCTGGGAGGGGAAGGGCAGGACTTACATGCTGTCTTCTGCTGCAGCGTGGGGGGGAGCTGCTGCCCTCAAAGACCTGAAATGAGATTCCCACAGTCCACTTCCCAGAGCTGATCAGCTCCCGAGGCGCTCGATGAACCAACAGTGGTCACAACTTTTAGTAGGAAAAGATGTATACAAGCCCCAAGTCAAATCAGCACAACATTATAAAAGTAAAATTCCATGCAGTTATTTAACAACGGTCCCCAATATGCAAACCTATACTTCACATCGATACTCTGCTGCAGGGATGACCTTCTTGTCAAGTAGATTTACAGCCAAATGGAGAGGGATTTGTGACTGTCTCTCTCATACCAGGTTTTCCCTTCAAAAGGGGTCTTGGATCTCCATCAGGCAAAGAGTGTTAGTGTGGGCTGTTGGCCAGCAGAAGAAATATTTTTATTATACAGAACTGGCTGCTATAATCATATTTGTTAAAAAGGGCTTATAACTATAAAATAAATTGGGAATAGAGATTGCGAATGATTTAATAAACAGGAACAACGCAACCACCCAAGATGTACAGTCATCTAACTCCATTGACTGCCTTTACTAAACAAATTCTTTTTTTTTTTTTTTAAGATTTTATTTATCTATTTGTCAGAGAGAGAGGGAGAGAGAGTGAACGGGCACAGGCAGACAGAGAGACAGGCAGAGGGAGAAGCAGACTCCCTGCCGAGCAAGGAGCCCGATGTGGGACTTGATCCCAGAACGCTGGGATCATGACCTGAGCCGAAGGCAGCTGCTTAACCAACTGAGCCACCCAGGCATCCCTAAACAAATTCTTATTACAGATTCTTCTCTAATTATAGATTCCTCACAATTTATTACAAATACTACAGCTTGACACATTGTCATCATACTATTAGAACTGCTCCTTATTTAGGAATCAGTTCACATGGCTGTCACATTTTCTCAACTAGATTATTAGCTCTTTAGGCTAGAAATTCCATTTTGTCGCTTTTGTACCTCATGGTACCCAGCAGAGAAATGGGAAACCAAGCGGGGCTCTTTCCATAAATAACCGTTGATTGGTACTTTAAAGCAACAGAGAACGTGCTTGGACACTGAGGATTTTGACCCTGAGAATCATAAAGGGCTAGAGGGTCATGCAGCACATACAGGATCCACAGCCCCAAAATCTTTTGGGAGAAAAATGGGCTGTCCTTGATCCAACATGATTCCTGCCAGGCGTCAGTGACAAGGGTGTGAGGAGTTAGCCCCTACAGCCCTTTCTCTGCCAAGACAGCTTTCCTGGGAGTGGCTCAGAGAAGCAGCTGGATGGTAGGAAAAGGAGGCAGCTCTTCCAGATAAGAGGGGAAAGCCCAAGACTCACACACAAACATGCGTTGGCTATAAAACCATGCCTCCTTCTCTTTCTTTCCTACTGTCTCCCATCACCCAACGACAGGGACCGCGGTGGCCTTCTTCCCCTCCACCTAACTGCCTACAGACTGCAAATTCTGTCATTCCTTTCTCCTTCTAGGTGCCTCTGAAATTCTTATGAGCCAGACTTTATGGTGAGAGCGTATCTGGGTGGGGTGGGGAGAGAGGAAAGACAGACACTGCACGTGGTATCAGGGGTTTGGATCCAGAATCTGCTAGATGTGCAGAATTTGAACCTGACACTTGCCTCCTGTAGCAACATCACTGCCCCATCCACTCTAATCATCCCCTCCATCAGGTGTGTGCTGGATCTGATCACCCCCACTCTTCCTGACTCTGTCCAGTGAGGTTGCATTGAGACCACGAAATACACCATGGTGGAAGTGTGGAAACGACAGCAATGCCAAGTGCCATGAATCAGAGCTTTGCCCTGGAGAACAGGTTGTTAAAACATTTAGCAGCACATCCTGCTCCCTTCCTGGGAAGGCCTGTGTATCTAAGCCTGACTTAGAAATGATTTTGATTGAAATGGTGAAGACTGTCTCTGGGAAAATACTGAGGGCAAAGTGGATTCTCTCCACCTGCCACATTTCCCACCCCAGTACACGTTCTGCAGTGTATGCTGTGTGGAGTGACACTGTCTGCCGATGGACGCTGCTTCGGGTGGGACCCAGCCTCACTATCCTTCAAAATGGACTCTATGAAAAGCAGGTGACAAGGACAGAGAGGCCACTATGGGAGGAGCAGGGCCAACCTACTCCAAGGCTCTCCTTTCTTCCTGAACATCTCAGGATTACTTTACTACTCAGGCATCTGAGTCACATCAGAGCAGGGAACCACTGCCCTGGGTGGGATGGGGGTTCCCTAAGCACCTCTCACCCACAGATGGTGAGACTACCTCATACTTCCATGACCCTTTGGAGAAGGTCATTGTGGCATAATGATTAAGAGCCTAGGCCCAGGAGGCAGACTTCCTGGATTAAAATTTCAATGTACCATCTGTGTGTCCTTGGGCAAGTCACTTAACTTCTCTGTGCCTCATGTATACATGGGGATAATGACAGTACCTGCCTCATTGGATTGTTGTGAAGATGGAATGAGAAAACCTATAGAAAGCCCTTCTGAGGATAGCACCTAAGAATGATCACAGCCATCATGGATATTATTTTTTTGTTGTTGTGTACATGTGGGGAATCTTAGGCTCTTGGTACTTGTTAAAACAAAAGTGGTTACTTGATACACTCTGTTCCAAGTGTGGAGAACTTATGAATGAATCAGGAAGAAAAAAATCAAACAGAATATCAACAGTTGTATCACGAAAAAGAAAGTCTTCATTTGAATGACAATTTGTACAATAATTTGCTCTTTGATAATGATAAACTTACTAGCTGATATATTACATTTCTAAAATATTTAGGTGCTTGAAAGAGAGGGCAAAAGTCATGAACATACTATGTTTAAAATTCTAAAGGTATATAATCTTCAGAGCTATGGGGGAAAAAATGTGAGAGTGTGGCAGAAGGGAGCTGTAAGTGATTTTGTGCTCAGTAGAGGCCAGACAGAGACACCGACCCATCTCCAACAGTGAAAGAGGCGTGGGTTGAGAAAAGTGTGGAGCTGACTAAGGAGACAGTGAGCTCCAAGGCAGCCACAGAGAGGGCTGGGGGAGGACAGCTGCACTGTACTAATTCTTACTAGAGACCAAAACCAGCTCACTGGCTTAAATAAAATAAGAACAACGGATCACATGCTTGGTATTTGACTTGCAAATTTCAATCTGATTAATTTTATGGATGCAGACGTTAAACACAGATAGCAGGCAGGGCTCATTCTTAAAAACAAAAGCAAAGCGAGTAAAGTTTATTTTTGGCCCAGAGTGTTTGGGCACCTCTTTCTCCAGATCGGAAAGGCTCCCTGGCCTATTGCTGTATTCTGGCTTCCCTAGGCTCCTTATAGGACACTCTAGAATTCAGCATCCCCTTCTCCTGGATAGAATACAATTTATTCACATCACTTCCTATTCAGATCAGGGCCTTAATACTTGATTTATTAATTAGATAAATGAACATACCTGCAGCATAAGTGACTTGGGCTATCTTGATGTATTTTTTTCCCTATGTGCTATCTGCATAGCAACTCCTGGACTAACTCAAAGAGATGCCCTGCTAACAGGGTCATGTTAGCGGTGGCCAGTGGGAAAGGCTTCCCTAGGATCATACCACCTAGACAATTTCCTGCTTTGCCTATGGGCATGGCATATAGTAGCATTCAATAAATGTCTCTTGAACTTAGCAGCCAAAACCACACCCTAAAGAGAATTTTTACAAACATTTAGTATGGGAATGACAACTAAGTATGTGGCATTTTATCAAGTACACTCAGTACTTTGGAAGGAACTATGCCTCTGAATCACTGAGCATTTAAATTAAAGGAAGAGCATATTCCTTTGAGACACAGACAACACACTAATGTCTTCTATTCACTGATAAGAACCCAGCAGTTTAGAAACATCTTTCCTGTGCATGCACATGCTATCTGGCTGGTTTTCCTTGTCTTCATAAATATTAAATGTGATCACTAATTAAAATTATTGACGTTCCAGTGCAAAAAACACAGAGTTCTGAAATAGTATCAAATTCTGCCTCTGTGGTTTCTTAGACAAATGACCTTGGGCCTACCTTTGTGACTCAGTTTCTCACTTGTAAAAATGGATTTAATAATATGACCTTCTAAAGGTTTTTGCAGGGCTCTACTAAACAAATACACCTAGAATCATTTTGCACACTGTAAAGAACTGCACAAAGGTAAAATATCGATGTATGCAGGGGAAATATAATTTCCCTCAGAAATTTCTGCAAAAATGGGTTAAAAGTGGTAATCACTTCTTCAATTTTGAATTTGGATATATCCTACGGATCTTCTTTGGATGGTTTAGCCTTGGAGCTTGGCTGTTTGATTGTTTTTCTTTCGTTTTTCAGAGTCCTTGGCCCATCCCACCAATCTAGCACATGAGCCTAATTCGGTTTTGCTCCATACATCAGAGAGTTTTAAGACAGCTATTAAAACACCACATGGAAAAGCTTTGCAGGGAATTCTACTCCACAGAGAAACCACAGAAACCACTACACACCTTAACCATCTCCCCACCCCCAACAGTTGGCTAAAATTACGGCTCCATTATGTTCGTACAATCCAACCAGTTTTATTGCTTGGAGCAAAATCTGAGGTCCAAAATGAACTTCAGAACATAAAAAGTAAGGCAAACCTCAAAAGGAAACAAGCTTCTTTGGGTTTTCAAACAAATATTACATATCAGAGGCATTCTTCTAACGGAGGAGACCAAGCAAAGCTAAGAGGAGTCCTGCTAATTGCTCCACGAATGTAAAATTGAAATCAGGGACTCACCCCAAAGAAAGGAGATCTCTTTTCATCATCAGATATTAAAGGCTACAACCTTTCATCAACTCTATCCTCAGACATAAGACCCTCTTTTCCCTCCCTCAAGTCTCTTCAGTGTTGAGTCACTATCTCCCACATTAAAAATGAAGACATTTTCAAGGCTCAATATTAGTTCATTATTATCCTATTATAGCCCTTTTCTTTGGTTTTTATTTTTTTCCACCTTCATTTCTCTATTTTAAATGTCATTTATCCACTGAACATTGTGGTATGTTCTATAAATTTGTATAACCTTGACACTAGGACTACTCAGAGAAAGAGAAGCCAATACTCTTTCTAATGAATCATCTATGCCCCATAGCTGCTTTTTGGTTAATTATGTGTCATGGACAACTCATTTCCTTGCAGTTAATTCAAGTATCCTCATTTACCATTTGTTGACTACATAGCCACTAATGGAGTTTGTTTGTTTTCTTTTGGTTTGGTTTGGTTTTGGTTTTTATTTGTTTGTTTGTTTTTGTTTTTGTTTTTTAGCCACTGATGTAGTTTAATTTCTACATCCATCTAGAGTGAGTAAAGAACCCCCAAGGACACTTCTGACAACTACAAAGATACAAGACTGTCTTGATTATAAACACTCTACCTTATTCTCCCTCCAGTTCAATGAAATATCCAAGAAATACCAATATTTTGGCCACCAAATTATGATGTGGGGAAGAAGTGGCTCCAAGGATGGTCCTGGGGCAATGCCAGATCTTCTAGATACCCAAGGTCAATCATGTTCCTAGGTGATGATGGGTCAATCTGAAAAAGCCCAGAAGGTGTCTCAGAAAAGCTATGAGGGGGCACCTTGAGCAATAGTCTGCTTGGGAATCTGGGCTCTGCCTTAATTCAGCAAGAAATGAGCAGTGATTTCACTCAACAAATATTTATTAAATTAGTGTGATTACATGTCTCTGATGTAAGAAAAGCAGTTACACAAAAATGACTAAGATATGAGTTTGGAAAAGTAAGCAATGTCGATTATACAAAATGACTTAAGTTACACAAAATGTAAGTTACACAAAAATGACTAAGATAGGAGTTTAAAAAGTAAGCAAACAATGTTGATGTTTCACAATAAGTTTCTCTTTTTTTAAAGGATTTTATTTATTTGTTAGAGTAAGAGAGAAAGTGAGAGAGTAGGAGAAGGGGAAGGGTCAGAGGGAGAAGCAGACTCCCTGCTGAGCAAGGAGCCCAATGCGGACCTGATTCTGGGACCCTGGGATCATGACCTGAACTGAAGGCAGTGGTTTAAATAACTGAGCCACCCAGGCACCCCCACAATAAGTTTCTTCAGGACTTTTCTTTGTTCAGGCTACTTAATGACACCAATTGCTCTGACGGGCCCATCAAGGGAGTTAGCATTTGCAGATTTACAGAGCTGGCCTTATGTAATAATCCTGACTTTCCCAGTCTCCAGGAATCAGGAGTTTCTCAAGGAAGGCAAGAGGTGGTAGAGATCTGTCTCTGCTGAGAAAACCGGGGTAAGACCACCAAACTGACAAAGGGTAAAAATAATTCAGCAATATCAATCAGTTCTGGTGAGAGGGAGATTAGAGCATGGGTAGCTGTCTGAGGCAGTTCTTCAGATTTTTTTCCTAGAATGCTTATGGTTTTCTTTAGATCCTCACACCACTGCCACTGTTTTAGGGAAGAGTTTCTTGGGAGGCTGACAAGAAAGTGGGCTGGAGGAAAGTCAGGAGGGAAGGCATCACTGAAGTCAGGGGAGGAGTGGTATATGTCATCAAAGGTAATTAGAAGGTTACCAGTGACCTTAGCAAGAGCAGTTCTATTTGAGTGAAACTGCTTCCTGCTCATTCCTTCATTCCTGCAACACCAAACACCCTCATAATTCACATATCTCCTTTACCATATGAGCGTTGTGTAAGGACCATGTGACTAAATATTCCAAGTTAATGATTATGATAAATTTTAAGCCCTCGATCTGGATATGGTTATTAATTTTCTCCAATTACACAGGTACATGGAGTCTATTTATTGGTTACATCAGGGCAGTAATTCATTATAATTATTCCTCTCTTATTGATTCCCTAATATAGTCCTTACAATAGCTCTTTCAATGGTGTAATAAAAGGAGCACTGGTTTTAGTATCAGAAAACCTGGTTATTAGTCCTGATTCCAACCACATGAGCTTGGAAAAACACTCGGGTACTCAGAATCTAGACTGTTGTAATACAATGCTTATAGTAGAGAGTCATTCATTCATTCAACCAATATTTACTGAGGAGTTACTAAGTGCCAAACATTGAAATGGGCATTAGGAAGAGAATTCATGGGTTTAGGACATAATCACCATCCTTAAACCACATCAGCCTGGGAAAGGCAATACACAAATATCAAAGTATTTATCAAAGTATTTCATAGCTATAAAGCACTCTACTATATATTCATTTTAATTACTATATTATTCTCCCTAATTTATTAACTAATAATTAACATTTACTATGTGGGTACCTATGTTGCATGTGCTGCCCTGGAAATGGAGGATACAAAAATGAGTAAGAGCAATCAAAAGAAATGAACTAAATCTGTATATCTCAACATGGTAGACTTCAATACACAATGTAGGATAAAAAATGGTAGGATTGGTAAATAAAAAATGGAAATTAAAAAATAGTCCTCATACAGTAACATATAGTAAACAAGACTATATATTATTTATGGATGTAGATAAATAGGTACATAGGTAGGCTGAGAGGCTATACATCAAATTCATGATACTGTTTGTTTCTGGGAAGAGAGAGAAAGGAATGGGATAGGGGATGGCCATAAGGACAAAGTTTCTAGGTTTTTTCCCAGTGTTTACTTAAAAAAAAGGAACTAGCAAACTAGCAGTTGTCAATTTTTCATGAAACAATTTTCCATAGTACAAATATTCTTGTTATATTATACTTCGAGAGTGTCTTCCTTTTATAAAATCTGGGAAGAAGTCTGCTCTCAAATGACTCACAGTCTAGTAGGGGGGACAGATGTATGAAAGTCACAATGTTTAAGGTGATATGCATTTCACTAGACCATGTCTCTCCCTGTGTCTTAGAAATAGGTTCATGGGCAGATGCTACTTGAAGAAACCGTGGAAGGAACTGACTATGTCTCCGGCTTGTCTACTTTCTGTCTGCACAGTGGCCTCACTTCACTGCTTCAGAGAAGCAAGACTTTCTCGCTTTGGTTTCCTCCCTTGTTCACATTTCATCTCAATACATCCTTCACAAGTCTCAAGAACTTGCTCCTTTTTCTTGGGCTGAGGAAGACTCTGATCCCTTCTCTGCTGTTCTAGAGCCAGTGACTCACTTTCCTTTGACCTTGTCTATAACTTTGTTCCTTCAATTCTCCCATCTCTCCCTCTCCAGTTTTCCAGCCCTTCCTCCCCTTTCCTCTATTTCACACATAGATAACTATTTTACCTAATTCCAGTATTCCTACTAACCATTTCCCATCTGATCTTCTTTTCTTCATAATTGAACTCCCTAGAACATGTGACCTATACTTGAGGCTCCCATATCCTGATAAGCCCCATGCTTAAATCCTATAGTCTTGATTCCAATTCCTCCCTGACTACCATTACCAATACCACCCACCCTATTGAAATTGTGTCTTTGAAGGTCACTAAAGATGTCCTCATCACCAAATATGGTTGTCTTGCCCTATTCTCCCAATGTAGGTGGGGGAATTTACCCTTATCCCTGATCTAACTTTCAGGACTCCACCTTGTCCTCATTCTGTCTTTCCTCCTTTGGATGTTCCAACTCCGACATCAGGCTCTTTCTTTTCTTTCTGTTTTTTAAAAAAAATTTTTATTTATTTGACAGACAGAGGTCACAAGTAGGCAGAGAGGCAGGCAGATGGAGAGGAGGGGAAGCAGGCTCCCTGCTGAGCAGAGAGCCCGATGCGGGGCTAGATCCCAGGACCCTGGAATCATGACCTGAGCCGAAGGCAGAGGCTTAACCCACTGAGCCACCCAGGCGCCCCTATTTTTAACTTCTGTTGAACATTTCTACTTTGATGTTATACTATTATATCAAACTCAGCATGTCTAAAAGCTGAGCTCTTCGCCTCTTTATATCCTAAAAACAAAACAAACAAAATCTCCCCTATCACAACCAGTAAAAATCATCTAAGATCATTTTGCTAAATTTGTCTGAGACTTTTCATTCCTCCTAGTCATCATAACTTCAAATCCTCTCCCATTCTCCTCTTGGATAGGCCACCACTGTTATTTTCTTCCCAGAGGTTCTTGAATCTGCCCCTTCCTTTTTATTCTCATGGCCATTCCCCCAGTTCAATCTATAACTGAATCTGGACTATTGAATACACCTTCTACAGGGTCTATGCAAGCCCCTAGCTTCTTCTATCTCCAGCCTATTAATTTTCCTAAGACATTAAATTCATCATTTTACTCTTCCTTCACAGAATGTGTTTTAATTGTCTAATTCTTGGACTCTAATGGGATATGATATAGCCTGAGACTCCAGGGCCTTTAAGAACTCAAAAGCTCTTTACATTGCCTTCTTTAGATATTTTTAATGCCATACCAACAATTACTTTTCTAAACTCTCACAGTTCAGGCAAATTGTTCTGTGTAAACTCTTGAGCTTCAACTTTCTCGTGTAATTAGGAATAATATTTTTAGGGGTTTTGTGAGGATTAAGCATGATGGTATGTGTAAAGAACCGAATACAGTGTCTCGGTGGCGATTAACTATATATCACAAATATGCCATTTGTTGTCTCAGTTCTCTGCTCACCTGGTCCTTTTATACAGAATGCCTTCCTTCCAGGGAATGCTTCATTTATCCCAGCCTAACAGTGAACATTATGTCCTCTGTCTGCCTTTGAAAAATCACTGTCAGTACTATTCAGTACTATGCTAGTAATATAGTTACATACATTGTGATTACTATATTAGTGTATGTCTTAAACATTAATGTGCATCAGAATTATGCTTGATAAAGCACAGATTACTGGGCTCCACCCCAAATCTCTGATTCAGTAAGTCTAAGGTGAGACCTGAGAATCTATATTTCTCAGGGTTAGGGTTAGAGTTAGGCATCACATTTTTACTTAATTTTTTTGTGGGTGGGGAGAGGCAAAGGGAAAGAGAGAATCTTAAGCAAGCTCTATGATCATCACAGAGTCCATTGTGGGGTTTGATATCGTAAGCCTGAGATCATGACCTGAGCTAAAAGCAAGAGTTGGTCACTTAACCAACTGAGCCATCTAGGTGTCCCAATGTGATCATACTTTTAGAATGACTGGTGTCTGCATATTTTCAAATTGTAAGCTCCTGTGTAACAGGAATGCTGTATTGTTCTTTTTTCCACTGACTCACACTGCCCTTTCTATATTCTACAGTTAGTACACAAGGCAGTAGTTTAACATGGAAGAAACAAATGTTTTTCAACTGAATTTAACTCAAACTCCATATTCACTAGCTGGTGTAATCAGTCTTAAGCTATTTCCAATATTTAAAAGTCTACTGAAAGGGAATGACTTAGTGAATGGCAGGTGAACAACACACTATTTACTTAAAAAGAAAAAACCCATTGATATAAATGCAGGGAGACAAGCCTCAATTCTTCATGTTAGTGAAGAGGTATAAGAACTCCAGGAATTTTAAAAATATGTCAACACCCCATCATCTAATAGTAAAACTCACAAGTCCCAGTGACAAAGAGAAAATCCTAAAAGCAACTCGGGACAAGAGCTCTGTAACATACAATGGTAGGAATATTAGATTGGCAGCAGACCTATCCACAGAGACCTGGCAGACCAGAAAGGACTGGCATGATATATTCAGAGCACTAAATGAGAAAAAAGATGCAGCCAAGAATACTATATCCAGCTAGGCTGTCATTGAAAAATAGAAGGAGAAATAAAAAGCTTCCAAGAAAAACAAAAACTAAAAGAGTTTGCAAACACCAAACCAGCCTTACAGGAAATACTGAAAGGGGTTCTCTAAGCAAAGAGAGAGCCTAAAAGTAACAGACCAGAAAGGAACAGAGACAATATACAGTAACAGTCAGCTTACAGGCAATACAATGGCACTATATTCATATCTTTCAATGGTTACCCTGAATGTAAATGAGCTAAATGCCCCAAATGACACAGGTATCAGAATGGATAAAAAAAAACAGGACCCATCAATATACTGTTTGCAAGAAACTCATTTTAGACCCAAAGATACCTCCAGATTTAAAGTGAGGGGGTGGAAAACTTTTGTATCAACATGGATGAGATTGGAGATTATGCCAAACCATGAGAGACCGTGGACTCTGAGAAACAAACTGAGGATTTTGAAGAGGAGGAGGTTGGGGGGTTGAGAGATCCTGGTAGTGGGTATTAAGGAGGGCATGTATTGCATGGAGCACTGGGTGTGGTACATATACAATGAATCTTGGAACACTGAAAAAATAATAATAAAAAATACTAAAGTGAAGGGGTGGAAAACAATTTACCATGCTAATGGACATCAAAAGAAAGTTGGGGTGGCAATCCTTATATCAGATAAATTGGATTTTAAGCCAAAGACTATAATAAGATGAGGAGGACACTATATCATACTTAAAGGATCTGTCCAAGAAGAAGATCTAACAATTTTAAATATCCCCTAACATGGGAGCAGACAATTATATGAACCAATTAATAACACAATCAAAGAAACACATTGGCAATAATACAATAATAGTAGGGGACTTCCAATGAATTCCTACACCCCACTCACTGAAATGGACAGGTCAGCCAAGCAAAAGATCAACAAAGAAATAAAGGCTGTAAATGATCCACTGGACCAGATGGACATCACAGATATATTCAGAACATTCCATCACAAAGCAACAAAATACATTCTTCTCTAGTGCACATGGAACATTCTCCAGATCAGATCACATCCTGGGTCACAAATCAGGTCTCAACCTGTACCAAAAGACTGGGATCATTCCTGGCTTCAGACCACAATGCTCTGAAGCTAGAATTCAATCACAAGAGGAAAGTAGGAAAGAACTCAAATGCATGGAGCCTAAAGAGCATCCTACTAAATAATGAATGGGCCAACCAGGAAATTAAAGAAGAATTTAAAAAAATCCATGGAAACAAATGAAAATGAAAACATAACTGTTCAAATCTTTGGGACACAGCAAAGGAAGTCCCAAGAGGAAAGTATATAGCAATACAAAGCTTTCTCAAGAAACAAGAAAGCTCTCAGGTACACAACCTATCCCTACACCTAAAAGAGCTGGAGAATGAACAGCAAAGAAAGCTTAAACCCAGGAGAAGAGAAATCATAAAGATCAAAGCAAAAATCAACGAAATAGAAACCAAAAGAACAGTAGAACAAATCAATGAAACTAGGAGCTGCTTCTTTGAAAGAATTAATAAAATTGATACACCCCTGCCCAGACTTATCAAAAAGACAAGAGGAAGGACCTAAATTAATAAAATCATGAATGAAAGAGGAGAGATCACAACCAACACCAAAGAAATACAAACAATTATAAGAAAAGATTATGAGCAACTATACAGCGGCAAATTTGGCAATCTGGAAGAAATGAATGCATTCCTAGAGACACAGAAACAACCAAAACTGAACCAGGAAGAAATAGAAAACCTGAACCCATAACCTGTAAGGAGACTGAGGCAGTAATAAATCTCCCTACAAACAAGAGCCCAGGGTCAGGTGGCTTTCTAGGGGAATTCCATCAAACATTTAAAGAAGAATTAATACCTATTCTCTTGAAACTGTTCAAAAAAATAGAAATGGAAGGAAAACTTCCAAACCCATTTTATGAGGCCAGCATTACCTTGAACCCCAAACCAGACAAAGACCCCATTAAAAAGGAGAATTAAAGACCAATATCCTTGATGAACACAGATGCAAAAATCCTCACCAAAATATTAGCTAATAGGATCCAACAGTATATTAAAAGGCTTATTCACCACGACCAAGTGGGATTTATTCCAGAGCTGCAAGGTTGGTTCAATATCCGCAAATCAATCAATGTGATACAATACAGTAATAAAAGAAAGAACAAGAACATCTGATACTCTCAATAGATGCTGAAAAATCATCTGACAAAGTACAGCATCCTTTCTTGATCAAAACTCTTCACAGTGTATGGATAGAAGGTACATACCTTAATATCATCAAAGCCATCAATGGAAAACTCACAGTAAATATCATTCTCAATGGGGAAAAACTGAAGGATTTTCCCCTAAGGTTAGGAATATGGCAGGACTGTCCACTATCACCACTGCTATTCAACATAGTACCGGAAGTCCTAGCCTCAGCGATCAGACAACAAAAAGAAATAAAAGGCATCCGAATCCACAAAGAAGAAGTCATATTCTTCAAAGAAGTGCATACTCTTTGCAGATGATATGATACTTTATGTGGGAAAACCCAAAAGACTCTACTCCAGAACTTCTAGAACTCATACAGGAATTCAGTAAAGTGTCAGGATATAAAATCAATGCACAGAAATCAGTTGCATTTCTATACACCAATAGAAAGACAGAAGAAAGAGAAATTAAGAAAGAGTCAATCCTATTTACAATTGCACCCAAAGCCATAAGATACCTAGGAGTAAACCTAATCAAAAAGACAAAAAAATCTGTACTCAGGTAAACTATAAAGTACTCAGAAAGAAATTGAGGAAGACACAAAGAAGTGGAAAAATGTTCCATGCTCATGGATTAGAAGAACAAATAGTGAAAATGTCTATGCTACCTAAAGCAATCTACACATTTAATGCAATCCCTATCAAAATACCATCATTTTTTTTCAAAGAAATGGAACAAATAGTGCTAAAATATATATGGAACCAGAAAAGACCCTGAATAGCCAGAAGAATGTTGAAAAAGAAAACCAAAGTTGGTGGCACTTCAAGCTCTATTCCAAAGCTGTCATCATCAAGACAGTATGGTACTGGCATAAAAACAGACACATAGATCAGTGGAACAGAATAGAGAGCCCAGAAATGGACCCTCAACTCTATGGTCAACTAATCTTTGACAAAGCAAGAAAGAATGTCAAATGGAAAAAAGACAGTCTCTTTAACAAATGGTGTTGGAAAAATTGGACAGCCACATGCAGAATGAAACTGGACCATTTCTTTACACCATACACAAAAGTAGATGAAATTGATGAAAGGTCTCAATGTGAGACAGTAATCCATCAAAATCCTTGAGGAGAATGCAAGCAGCAACCTCTTCGATCTCAGCTGCAGCCAATTCTTCCTAGAAACTTCTCAAAAGGCAAGGGAAGCAAAGGCAAAAATGAACTATTGGGATTTCATCAAGATCAAAAGCTTTTGCAGAGCAAAGGAAACAGTCAACAAAACCAAAAGACAACCAACAAAATGGGAGAAGATATTTGCGAATGAGATATCAGATAAAGGGCTAGTATCCAAAATCTATAAAGAACTTATCATACTCAACATCCAAAGAACAAATAATCCAATCAAGAAAAGGGGAGAAGGCATGAACAGATATTTCTGCAAAGAAGACATCCAAGTGGCCAACAGACACATGAGAAAGTGCTTAACATCACTCCGCATCAGGGAGATACAAATCAAAACCACAGTGAGATGCCACCTCACACCAGTCAGAATGGCTAAAATTAACTGGTCAGGAAACGGCAGATATTGGCGAGGATGCAGAGAGAGGGGAACCCTCCTACACTGTTGGTGGGAATGTAAGCTGGTGCAGCCACTTTGGAAAACAGTATGGAGGTTCCTCAGAAAGTTGAAAATAGAGAGCTACCTACAACCTAGCAACTGCACTACTGGGTATTTACCCTAAAGATACAAATGTAGTGATCCGAAGGGGCATGTTTATAGCAGCAATGTCCACAATAGCCAAACAATAGAAAGAACCAAGATGTCCCTCAACAGATGAATGGATAAAGAAGAGGTGGTGTATATATACAATGAATACTATGCAGATTTCAAAAAACCTGAAATCTTGTCATTTGCAAGGAGGTGGATAGAACTAGAGGGCATTATGCTAATCGAAATAAGTCAATCAGAGAAAGACAATTACCATATGGTATCTCACATATGAGGAATTTAAGAAGCAGGGTGGTGGGTCGTAGGGGATAGGGAGGCACAAAATGAAACAAGATGGGACCAGGGAGGGAGACAAACCATAAGAGACTCCTAATCTCAGGAAACAAAGTGAAGGTTGCTGGGGGCAGGGTGGGGGCAGTAGGGATAGGGTGTCTGGGTGATGGACATTGGGGTGGTATGTGCTCACTCACATATGGTGAGTGCTGTGAATTGTGTAAGACTGATTCACAGACCTGTACCCCTGAAACAAATAATATATTGTATGTTAATTAAAAAAAAAAAAGAACTCCAGGAATTTAAAAAAGGAAAATTAAGGGTGCCTGGATGGCTTTGTCAGTTAAGCATCTGACTCTTGATTTTGGCTCAGGTCATGATCGCAGGGTTGTGAGACTGAGCCCCAAGTCTGGCTGCATGCTGGGTGTGAAGCCTGCTTAAGATTCACTCTCTCCTTCTCCCTCTGCTCTATCCCTCCATTTTCCTCTCTCCTCTCTCTAAAAAAAGAAAAAGAGAGAGAGAGAGAGAAAATTATTTATAGTTTCCTCTGGAATGCATATTAAAAGTTATATTTTTGGATGGGCCTATCTTACATTCTGGAAATTCATAATGCTCTAAGTAATTCCCCCATGAAGAGATGTTTCTGTGTTAAGGACCACTCTCTGCCTTCTCTGAAACAGACGATGGATGGAAGAAGGAGGTTTAAGAGGAAGGTGTCAATAGCAAAATAGGATAAGAAATGAAAATGGGGAAAACTTTCAGAAGATAATGAGAGGGTAATTCTGGCCCCAAATTTGGGGAAGATAATGGCTGGCCACTTAATAATGGTTTACTCTCCCTGTCGCCTATCCACATCTCAGCTCCTTCCGGGCTGAAAGCATATTATGTTAAAAGGCTCCTGCTCCATAGCTGACATTTTCCATGTTTAGAACAGACTGGCGGGCAAGGTTTAAAAGACTGACATAAGAAAGATCTGGAAAGGCATCCACTTTGCCTAACTTGGCTTTGTTTCAAGCTATTTCAATGGGTACCAAGAAAAATGGTTTCACTGAGAAGTATTCACATGACAAATGGGCCAGAATGGAAACATGGGGAATGTCTGGATTTAAATTTAAATTTAAAAGAAATTTAAAAGAAAGTTCCAGATGTTTTGTTTTCACCCCAACTCAATATATTCAATATATTCAGCTGATACAGTAAAAGATGTATATCAAATAAATCAATATTAGCATCTTCTTTGTGAATTTTCTATTTATTACCATACACTAAACAAATACCAGAGATTATTACATAATATATCTGAAGAGAGCTCAGGACTGGACGTTAGAGAAATACTAGGACCCCAATAGAGCTAGACCTGCAACACTGAGATGAAATCATGCCAAGCTTGTGTGTTGGTTTAATGCAAATCATGAAGTGGGAGTAGTTAAACATTTGAAAAGTGCAATTAACTTCGAGGGATTTGGTTTTAATGAAATATTCTACTAGAAATTTCAATACATTCTTCAGCTTTAATAAGATAGAAATGAAAATATGTTGTCCATATAAAATTAATAAGGCAAAATAAGAGAAGCAGAAGACATAGAGAAACAAATGAACAAAGGGTAAAATTTGAGACAAAACAAAATAATTATAAGAGAAAAACTATTATATTGTCCAACAAATGACACAGAAATGGGTTTATTATTTTATGACAAAAATGAAAAGTATGATGAGTTAATAACCTCTTTCAATTTATTTAATCCTAAACTTTAGTCACATTATGTATGTTAACCAAGTAGGTTTAGGGTGATCAAAAACTTATAAATTTGGGCTGCTTGGTTGGCTCAGTGGGTTAAGCCTCTGCCTTCAGCTAAGGTCATGATCTCAGGGTTCTGGGATCGAGCCCCGAATCAGGCTTTCTGCTCAGCAGGGAGCCTGCTTCCCCCGCCCCTCTCTTTTTCTCTCTGCCTACTTGTGATCTCTGTCAAATAAATTTAAAAAAATTTTTAAAAAAACTTATAAAATTAAGCCACCTGATGAAATATGACAGTCCAAGAAATGTTTTTTGTGACTTAATTGGTAATAAATAAATGAAATATGTAAAAACCCAGACAGTATTATGAAGGCTAGAAAAAATTTCAGCATAATAATTAGAAGTTCAAAAGTTGGGATTATAAAAAGTGCAAAAGTATAATTGATTACTTTTAGTATGATGAATGATATTGTTGATATTGAGAGACATTCTCTATACACAGAGAACTACAAATTACATAATGACTAGCAACGTAAAAGGAAAGTTATAGGAAAATCCTATGTACATTCCTCATGTCACCTCATGACTCAGAAGGCAACTTTTAGGGTGTGAGCCCCATGAACCGAAGGCTGTACCAATACTTCTGAAAACCAACAAATGATTTTGAAATCATTAGAAAAATGTGATGACTGATAAGTACTAAAAATGATACCACCTGGCAAGGAGTACATAGGTACTCATAAGGTACACATAGCTTAGTTTTTATAGAGAATAAAAAGTGATTTTTAATTTTTCTATGTTGATTTTCATATACTTGTGACAATTAACATATTTTTAAATTTGCACCCCTGAATGAAGGCAGGCAAGAAGGAAGTTTAGAAGGTTATTGTAATAATGTTGGAAGTTACAAGGGGTAAAAAAGAAGGACCTGAAATGGAGAAGTAAAAGTAATAGGACTTGCTGACCAATTTGATATTAGAAGAGGAGGTGCTATCTATGGCCATACCACCCTGAACGTGCCCGATCTCATCTGATCTCGGAAGGTAAGCAGGGTCGGGCCTGGTTAGTACTTGGATGGGAGAAGAGGAGGTGCTAGGGTGTTTCTGACTTCAGTGAACAGGATAATATCAGTGTTGAACATACTGAGTTTGAAGAACATGTGTAACATCCATATGAAAATATATAAAAAGTATTAACAATAATTATTATGTAATCATAAGATAATATTTATAAATATTTACATTGGGCTACATAGTGTTCCATATTCTTTCAGATACTTTATTTGATTTTCATACCACTCTAGTAAATATAGTAATACAAGATGATTACTAGAAGCTCCTTCTTACTGAGCCCCTACTATTCCTCCATTCAGCAAAGTTATTTGAGCCCCTATGTCTGTCAGCAAGATAAATCCCTGCCTTCATGGAGCTGACCTTCTCATGGAGGAAAACAGACAATAATGAAATATATGTAAAGTATAAAGTCAGGAACAGAGTCAGGGTTAAGTGGGTGGAATGTGATGGTGTAATTTAAATAGGATGGTCAAAGAAGGAAGTATTTGAAGAGGATCCTGAAGGAAGGGAAAGAGTGACTCACATGATTGTTTTGGGAGGGGTTATTCTCAGCAGAGGGCACAGCAATGATAAAGATGGCAATATGTTTTTGATAGATCTGAAGATCAGCAAAAAGACCAGTGTGGTTACCACAGACTAAGTGAAGGGGTGAGTCACAGAAGATTTGAGATCAAGTCAAAGTAGTTGGCAGAGGACACACACACAGGGTCTTTTAAGGCCATGAGAGAATATTTGGATTTTACTCTAAGTCTTACATCTTAAAAGAACCACTCTAGCTCTGAATGGTTACAAGACTCTAGGTCAGCAAGAATGGGAGAAAGAGACCAAGTTCTGAAGTTCTTGAGCTATTGGTAGCTTAGGCAGGAGATGATGATGGCATGGGTTAGGATGTAACAGTGGGGGTGGTACCAACAGGTTAGACTTTAGATACATTTCCAAAGTAGAACCAATGGAATTTACTAAAAGTTAATTATGGGGTGAATAAGAGGGAGAGAAAACTTATGCAAGATTTTTGGCCCTAGTGACTCACTGGGTGAATGGTGAGACCCCTCAATGAGAAGGTGAAGAGCAGGTTTGAAGGGGAAGAATCTTGGGGTTTGGGTTTGGAAATGTGAAGTCTGAGATGCTATGTGCTAGATGCCTTTAAATCATTTCAACAATCAGTCTAATATCTTCAAGGGAGATATGACCATTGTCCCTGTTTTATAGTTGCAAAAACTAAGGCTTTGAGATTTTCTTCAATTTAAGTTCTTATAACCAATGGGTTGGGACTAATCCTAGAGCTCAGCCAGCAGGCTGAGACAGTATAATATACTCAATGTATTTAATTCAAAAGTATTTCTTTAAGGTCACTATGTACTTATTTATCACTCTAGTTGCTGTGACCAGGAAGGAAGAAATTAAATATGTTAGCTTTTTGCTACATTCCAGGAATTTGCATTGTTGAAAGAAAATGTAGATATAGTAGATGACATTGAAATTGTTGACAACAGCTCAAAATAAGATAGCAGTAAAGATAACAACCACTGGAGTAATTTAGTATAAGGAAAAAAAGTCAGTGAGGGACAGAACTGTGTGTGACATGAGCTCCTTTCTGGAAGATATGAAGGAGGATTTTAATGAGAAGGTGTTGGATGGTCTTCAGGCCAGGAACCTGCATGGTATAGTCAGTATGTGCCTGGGGATACCATGGAGACCATTCAACTGGAGTAGAGAAAGAAAGAGATGGATGGGCAGAAGAGGGCCAAATTAGGCGGAGCTGTGAAAGCCAGGCAGAGCCTCTTGGATTTTATCCCATAGGTAACAAGGAACCAATGATGGTTTCTAAGGCTAGAGCTGAAACATGGTCAACATTCAGCATTTCTTAACTAACATTTTCCTAGAGGGTTGCCAAACTCATATTGGCAACACTTATATTTTACTTATATTTGATATTTTTCATTTGCAATAAAAGTGATCACATATAACATCTAGGTAGATATTTTGACATGCTAATTCCTTTTGGTTCCCAACTCATTCAAATAATACATTTTTGTCCAAAAAGGAGAAATTATAATGTGAGGTTATGAAAAGTCCATTTCCCTCTTAACATTCTTCCTAGCAACTCAGTTGTTTTCATTGGCTTTTATTAAAACAACCTTTGTGTGAACTGGCAATTTGTTTTGTAAATATCAATGAAAGCATATTTCAGAAAATGCAGTAATAAAAACCAACCCAATTTCAGAAATATGCTTGCTGCCAGACATCAGTCTTCAGCTCATATTATGAGTATTTCCAGTAAGTCTTAAGTACACATTAACATGAGAAATAGCTCACTGTTTAAGATCAAAAAAGTTGAAAAAGCCTTCACTGCCTCTCAAATACAGTTTAAGGAATCTGCCCAATAAAATGTATTTCCCTTTTTGATAAAATATATTTGTAATGATCAAATAGCTCATTTTAATTGAGAATTTTCTTCCTGAAAAAACTGACTTAAACTCAGTTTATTATCATTCCCATTATCTATATGTTTAATAACTTTGTTTAACAGGTCTGGGATGTTAATATTTCAGCAATGCATATCTTGATCCATTATCCACCTTATTAAATCTTTTCGAGAATTATAACTTAGTCCAAGATTTGAAGGAACTCTATTACTATTTTTCAAATATGCACAACTCTGCTATTGTCACTAAGCTATATTTAATGAAAGAAAAATACTATTCCTCAACTAAAGTAGAGTAAGGAGAGACTACTAACTAAATTTTCTGAAGAACTTCCCCTTGAATGCCTCCTGGCATTCAAGGCAGGTGAAATGGCCTTGAATGAAATGGCAGATGAAATATCTGAGAAGTGAAACAGTATCATTCCGTATTTGTTTTCTAGGCATTGTCATTATTGTGTTACCTATCTGCTGTGATGCTTTTTTCTGTAGATGTTTTCTGTCCCTTCCTTTTCTCTTAGAACATACCTCCACAGTCTACTAACTGTCCTGGTTTCCACAAAATATAGTTCTTCATATTTCAAAGTAAATCAGGGAATTCATTTCTTTAATATAGTTTGAGTGTGATACCTTGTGCCCACAGCCATGCAAGTCATTGTGGGGTAGGTACAAAGGATATAAAGATGTTATTTGCTAGGAAGCAACTCACATTATATTTGTGTTCTATAAAACATGAATCAATAGCACATAATTCAAGGCATTCTGTAACTAAGTACTGAGTTAGAAGATAAAGCCTAGGGCCAAAGTGAGGGAAGATAAATCACTACACGTCTAAGAACCAGACCTTGAAATGCTTAGATTGTCAGTGGTGTGAAAGAGGCAGGTTAGTCCAGATACTCTGGGAGTCTCCATCTCTGAGTAAGCATAGAAAAAGAGGGCATTACCATGTATAGCAGCAATTTGTGTCTTTGATGCAAATATTATTAGTTACTTGAAGAGTATCATACATTTCAATGTATAAAATATACACTGAAAATGAAAATATAGAAATTGGAAGCAAGACCTCCTGTGTGTTATTAAGAACCTCAATATATTATGGTAGATGTTCCCAAATATTTTTAAGTATATAGATATTTATATTAAAGAAGAACTGAAGTCTTTTTTTTTTAATTTGACAGATAGAGATCACAAGTAGGCAGAGAGGCAGGCAGAGAAAGAGGAGGAAGCAGGCTCCATGCCAAGAAGAGAGCCTGATGTGGGGCTTAATCCCAGGACCCTGGGATCATGACCCGAGCTGAAGGCAGAGGCTTTAACCCACTGAGCCACCCAGGAATAATTGTAAAACAAATGCCATTAAGTGTCCAGTTCCTTACGGTATTAGGGAACTAAAATCACAATTATAAAATGAAATCAGTGAATTAGAATAGTGAAGCTGGCTAGGTTAAGGGGTACGTGGATTTCCCTAAACTTTTATTTTTGTTGTTGTTGTTTTTAATGTTTCTTTGTGGTGGGTCACACAAGCAAATGGAATAGCTACTATGCCTAAAGATGGTCTCAATGAGTTATGGCTGTCTTTTTGTTACACATAAAAATGAGACCTAGAACCAGGAACAAATGAAAAGAAATAATATTCCGAAAATATGAAAGGATTTAATAAAATTAGCAAAATACTCCAAACTCTACCAGTGAGATATCTAAATCAGCACAAACAAACTTTTGGGGAACTTGGAATTGTGAAGAACACATTTGAGACAAAAGTCCATAATATCTTAAAGGAAAAAGAAAAAGATTTTTATCTGTGTTCTGAATATTTTCTATAGTGTTTTCATGCTGTCACTTATCATAGAAAACACTGTGATGTTCTTTTACCCTGTGTTGACACAAAAGTTCTGACCATAATACAAAATTCCAATTGAAACATGTAGCTCAGTCATTTTGAAGCTATGTGACATTACCCAGATACAGGCCTTGTGTAATCAGTAAGCTCCTAAAGGGAATGGCTACATTGTTTGAATAATTGTGAAAAATTTTCCCTAAATTGTCATGAACAAAGCTTCTATTAATATCCACTTTCTCGGCATCATCCGTCATATAATAAGCTTAGAAGAAATGGAAAGATCAGAATTGACTACAAATTCTCTTAGACCACAGAGATATCAACAAAATGGTAGATTAGGCAGTTACACATCCTCTGTACCCACTGGAAACATTAGAAGAACAACTATAGACTGACTAAAATAATTTTATAGGAGCTCTGAAACCAAAGCTGAAGATCTTTAGTCAAAGATCTAATGTAACCAAGCAAATGCCCAATCAAGAAAAAGCCACATTCAATATGGTAGGAAATTTCATGGCACTTGTACTCTTTCTTTCTTGTCCCATCCTTTCTCCATGAAAAGGAATAACCTTTTCAATATCTGGTGCTGGGAAAACTGGATATCCCATGGAAAAAAAATTATTCTGTTGGATGCTTACCTTATACCATATACAAAAATTAACTCAAAATGGATCACATATCTAAATTCAAGATTAAAACCATAAAAATCTTAGATGAAAACATAGGGGAAAACCTTCATGACACTGGATTTGGTAGTGATTTCTTGGATATGACACCAATTGCAACAAAAGCAAAATCAGATAAATTGATCATCAAAATTAAAAACTTTGTGCATCAAAGGACACTGTCAACAGACTGAAGAGGAAACCAAGGAAGAGAAGAAAATACTTGCAAATCATATATCTCATAAAGGTTTAATATCCAGGATATATAAAGTAGTCCTATAACAAAACCCTCCATTAAAAACATGGGCAAAAGGGAGCACCTGGGTGGCTCAGTCAGTTAAATATCTGACTTTGGTTCAGATCATGATCTGGGGGTCCTGGGATTGAGCCCCATGTTGGGTTCCCTGCTTATCGGGGAGTCTGCTTCTCCCTCTCCCTCCCCTTCGGCCCCTTCCCTGCACTCGTGCGTGCATGCTATCTCTCAAATAAATAAATAAAATCTTAAAAAAATATATGGGAAAAACAAGATATACAATTTGGGGTGCCTGGGTGGCTCAGTTAGTTGAGTGTCTGACTTTTGGTTTTGGCTCAGGTCATGCATGATTTCAGTGTCCTGGGGTTGAGCCCCATCTGGGGTTCTGCACTCAGCTTAGAGTTTGCTTGAGATTCTCTCCTTCTTCCCTTCCCCCACTTCACACTTGCTTTCCCTCTCTCTCTCTCAAATAAATAAAATCTTAGCAAAAAGAAGATACAGAACTGGCCAAAAATACCTAAAAAGATGCTTGATATCACTAATCATTAGGGAAATGCAAATTAAAACTACAACGAAATCACACTTCATTTTCATTAGGATGGCTGATATATATATATATGTGTGTGTATATACATACATATGTATATACATATATATACATATGTACATACATACATATGTATACATATATATACATATGTACATACATACATATGTATACATACATATGTATATACATATATATGTAAGAATTTTAAAAGTTTTGGTGAGGATGTGGAAACATTGGAACATTTGGTGCACTGCTGGTGGGAATAAAAAATCATATAGCTACTGTGAAAAATATTATGGCAGTTCATCAAAAAATTAAACATAGAATTACCACACTATCCAGCAATTCCTACTTCTAGATATATACTCAAAAAAATTGTAAGTAGGAACAGGGACTCAAATAGATTTTTGTACACTTATTTTTTTTTGTAAAATGTGTACAGTCATATTAATAGCAACATTATTCACAATAGCCAAGAATTGGAAGCAAACCAAGTGGCTGTCAATGGATGAAGAGATAAATAAAATGTACTCTGTACATACAATGGAATATTATTCAGCCTTAAAAACAAGGCAATCTTAATACATGCTACAACATGAATGAACCTTGAGGACATCATGCTAAGTGAAATAAGCCAGTCACAAAAAGACAAGTACTGGATGATTATATTTACATGAAATACCTAAACTAGTTAAATTCATGGAGACATAAGATAGTATGGTGGTTGCCAGGAGCTGGGGGGAGAGGGGCATAGGGAATTCTTTAAAGCTTATAGTTTCTTTTAAGATTTTATTTACTTATTTGTCAGAGAGAAAGAGCGAGTGCACAAGCTGGGGGAGTGGAAGGCAGAGGGAGAAGCAGGCTCCCCGATGGGCAAGGAGCCCCACACAAGACTCAATTCCAGGACCTTGGGATCATGACCTGAGCTGAAGGCAGATGCTTAACCAACTGAGCCACCCAGGCATTCCCAAAGGGTACATTTCCAATCAGGGAAGTTCTGGAGATAGTTGGTGATGATGGTTGAACAACAATATGGAATGTTACTCAACATCACCAAATAGTACATTTAAAAATGGTTGAAATGAGGTGCTTAGGTGACTCAGTTGGTTCAGCACCTGCCTTTGGCTCAGATCATGATCCTGGGGTCCTGGGATTGAGCCTTGAATTAGGGTCTCTGCTCAGCAGAGAGCCTGCTTTTCCCTCTCCCTCTGCCTACCACTCTGCCTATTTGTGCTCCCTCTCTCTCTCTCTGTCAAATAAATAAATAAAATCTTTTAAAAAATAAATAAAAAAATAAAAATGGTTGAAATGGCAAATTTCATGTTATTATATTTTACACTTCCCAAAAATACAAATAAAAATATCTTAGACCAGGCTGTCTCCAGATAACGCCTTCAGTCACCAAGTGCTTAGGTTAAACACCTTTTCCTCTCATGTGACCAATAGAGACTACCTTTTGACAGTTGCATGAAAAGATTTTATTTATCTTTAAAAGCATCTTTAACTCCTTGATGCTGCTGGAGATCATAAATATAATGTCTATGTCATGTACAAGTCCACACTAAGATGTGTTTTTATCACTGTGCCTAAATATTTTCTTTTTATCTAATTTGAGGTATGATATTTCATGTATATTAATAAGACAAATGTTTTATATACACAAATAGCAAGTTAGTAAATGACTATTTGATTGGTAGAATTAATTCAGGAGCAATATTTACCAGAAGCAGTCTAATCCACATCTCTCTTTCTCAATTTAAATGTTCCAGATTTATTTAAAGCATATATTGGCCTCCTTTCCCAAAATAATCACTCTCCTTCATTTTACCTGCTCAAATTCTCCCCATTCTTTAGAGCCTAGCTAAAGGCAAGTTATTTTACAAAACATTTCCTGACAATCCCAGCCCACATTCATCTTCCTAACTTCTAGTCTCTATCTAGTCATTTAGTGCTTAGTAACAGACTGCCTTGTATTATTTGCTATCATTTCGTGTTTTAGGACCAACTAACATATACTAAAAAAGGAGCAGTTTGGGGGTCTGGATGGCTTGGTCTGTTGAGTGTCTGATTCTTGTTTTCTGCCAACACAACCTCAGGGTTGTGAGATCCAGCCCAGGTTGGGCTCTGCACTTAGTATGGAGTTTGCTTGAGATTCTTTTCTCTCTTTCTCTTCCTCTCCCCACCAATAAACAAACAAAGAAACAAACAAATAAATATAATCTTTAAAAAAATTAGCAAATAACCCAACCTGAAAGACAGCCCAAAATACGGATACAAGGTAGATTCAATGAAAGCAAATTGTAAAGTTGTTGGTTCTCTTTCAAGTCTAGTGCAGCTCCCTGTGAACATGAGTTCTATATTACAACTGATGTGAATTCTTTAATCAGCTAATTCTAAAAACTGGCTTATGGAAGACTGAAAGACTTCGTTTCTCTCAACCTCCAGTGCATGTGCGTGCGCACACACACACACACACACACACACAACTGTACATACTGGCACACAATATTTCCATGAATAACAACTGTACAGAAGGAAACTTTGGGTGCCAAGGCAAAACATTTTTTGAGTACCCACTATGTGCATTTGGCTAAATCCCATGAATAAGGAATTCACACCTTTATAGTCAGCTTTAACCCAAATTCAGAGTCTATTACATTGGTGGTTAAGGCATGCCTCTGGGCATTGGACTGCTGGGTTAATCCAGGAATTTTCCTCTTGGAGCAGACATGAAACCAAACTGAGAAAAAAAAAAAATATGAGAGGAGACGGAGGGCAGTTGTCTTCCCCTGCTATTAAAAAACATGTATTCGACAAACTGAAGTTCATCCTTTGTAGTTAAGACTATGTATTATTTTGAGTTCAAATTCTTTCTTTTAATATGTAAGATTTATTGAAATTATACTGTTTGAGCAGAACTGAGAAAGCTGAGTATTATTTCAGGTTTTCAAGCCATAAGGAAAAATAGTGCCTTTAGGTTTTCCATTCAACTAGGAAAATTATAGCTTCATATTCGCAACACTAAAGCTAATGCAGTGTCAGCACCTCCATCAAATTCTGTTGTTCAGCAGTTTATAATTCAAGCAGAAAGTTTCACTCCAAGCCTGAACTTGGCCTTCACAATCCCAAAGCAAATGGAGAAAAATCTATTTGGCGAGGGCTGACTTATAAAAGCAAAAGAGAGGGTGCTTATACTGACTATTTTGAAAAACATCTTTCAGAATCTGAGAATGTAATTGAGAATTACTGAGCTGACATCCTTCATTCTTAAAGTTATAGAAATAACCCCAAATTCCATGACATCATGTCAGCATCAGCAGAATCTTAACCACTTTCATGAAATTCTTCATCAGGTAGAATTCCATATCAGACAGAATTATCATTCTTAGAGAAAAAAGCAGTACGGTAGAAAATAAGGACAAATAAGACTTTGGATATGTTTTTTAAGTGCTGATTCTCTAGTGCACTATCCACACACACAGAAGATGAAAAAAAATTTTTTTTTTCAGTTTTTAACATACATTGTAATGGCAGACTGGAATTCCCAGAATCAGCCTTTCTCATCTAAATGTTATCTTGGATTCAGAAACAACTAAGTGTAGAAGTGGACTCCCAGCAACAGGTGAGAGGAGCTATTGGCCTCCCCAGTGAACTAAATGTTGGTGGGTGTGAGTGGGATAGGGAGCTAGTCTGTTGGGGATGCTGTGCAATTTGAAGTCCTCTGGCAGGTGGGTTACAGACTGCCTGGTTCCTTTTTGCTACCCTACGGATGCATCTAGCAGCCAATCCATCAGTACTCTGATCTCTTACAGTACCTTCAAAATATATCAAAAGTTTGATATCATGGTATCAGGGCATTGCATAAGAATTTCATCTTTTCCTATCTGCAGAAAGCTCACTTGTATGAAATAACGTTGATACCTTAGCTGCTGCATGTCTCTTTTCCTACAGTATTCAGTGAAGCCCTACTATAGGCCAGGCTAAGGGTGAATCAGCAGGATTTCCGTCCTCCAGGAGAAGTCAGGAGGAAGCGAAAAGTTCACAAAGACAGCTCCAGTGTAATTTTGGAGTGCCATCTGGGCGACTTCGCAGAAAAGGATCCTGAGATGTCATGGCTATACCACCTCTGTTCCCCACCACTCAGCTTTCTCCACCCTTTGAAATTACATTGATTCACCGGGTATCCCTTTCATTCTTCCCTCAACGTCCATTCTCCGCTGATGGGACCCTGGGTCTTTCGTGGAAGGAACGATCCGGCTGGGGAGAGCGGGATCAAGAACTGTTTTCGGCCGGAACGACAGTGACTCTAGAAGAGAGGGCGAGCCTGACAGCGCCGTCTGGAGGCTTTGGCGGAGCTTTGGCACTGCTGGGGTCAGAAAGGATTTACAGGGGCTTGGAGCTCACCTGATTGAAGTGTGCACCGATGAGCGAGGGTTCCCATATCTTAGAACTGTTGCTCACAGTCCCGCCTTTCTCTTTCTTGGGTGCCATACAAAAGACGGGAGGAGCTTTGGCCTCAAAACTGGGCTCAGGCCTGGAATAAGCGTCCCCGCTGCCATAGCAACTGAAGCCACGCCCAGTTTCTGAACAACTTCGGCTCCCCTCCCCCAAACCTGCTCTTAATCCACAGGCCAACCGCTTCCGTCTCCATAGCAACCAAGCTTCCCAGCGCGCGGCAACCCTGAGGCCGGACTCCTAGACCCCCTGATTAAATTTTAGGATTTTTCCAGCGGCACAACTGTGCAAATGGGAGAGGTCAGGCCAAGGCTGGCCTCAAGCTGGTCTGGTTACTCCCTTTTACTCGCTTGGCCTCTCTGCTGCTTCTTGGAGCCTCTCTGGCCCAAGGCATTGTCTAGAAACTCAAAATCCCTGGAATCCCACCCAGGATTTAGACACCACTTGGGACTTTTCGACCCAAGGCAACCTAGAATGGAGAGCTGATTCCCTCAAGAGACATCCCATGCCATTTTCTCACCCATACTAATCGGCCGGCCGGGACTGCTTCCTTATATGCAAATTTATCACCCTGACCTCCATCCTTAGCTTCAGTCTTGGGTCCTCCTCCCAGGGACTTCTTAAACAAGTGGGAGCACTTCTCCAAGAGATCCTTTATAAAACCGTAGCTGGGGATTAAGGGCTTTCTAGGTTGTCTTCTCTGCCTAATCAGAGCCAGTTCTCTCAAACTGTCCCCCACTGGTAAATAGTCTTTCTTCCCCTCCACCTCCTGCCTCCCCAACACTCACCACTATCTAAAGATGCTAAAGATGGTGGTCAGATTCTCCCAGATAATAACGACAGTAATAATAGTAATCATAATAACAACAGCTCCTGTTTCATGATCACTGCTATATCCTGTATAGTTCTATCATTTAATTCTTACAACCAACTTCATGCAAGTCTCACAGTGTGTGACTGATGGTACCAGGGTTAGAATCTGGGATTGTCTGGTTTCCCAAATCCAGTGCACTTTATTAACCTCTACAACAACAGTTTTAGGACTGCCAAAATGAGAGATGCCACCTTTTGGGGGGTTAGACTTGCTTTTATTTATTTATTTTTATTACAATAAAACTGACTTAAGGTCAGACAGGGCAGAACTCAATCGAAGGTGTTTTGCTTTCAGTACCTGTAAAATGCAATGTCTAACCATTCCCCTGAACCCAGAACTCGCCCAGAGGTGAGATGCTTCAATGATCCCAATGGACCAGGGATGGCTAAGATGATCCATGTGACCTGTGGGTTAATTTCATTCAGCACAACCTGCCAGCTGACCTTCTACAGGGGAAGATGTTCTAAGGCTTTTTGTTGCTTTCTTTGAGGAATAAATTATGTGTGATGATCATGGTGATATCCAGCCACTATCTCACTCCGTTTTGGGGAGGTGGAGTGGGTTTAAAGATGCTGCTGCTTCCCAAATCCTATTCATAATTTGGCCCAATGAAGGGAAAGCTTCTCCTCCTGCCCCAATTCTTTAATACAGATTATTAAAGAGAAAGCACAATTTCTAGAAAGTCTTTTTCATAAGAAATTTACAAAAAAACATCCACTTTTCCTTTCTTGCTGCAATATGTCTTATTACAATGTGTCAATGTTGCAATATATCTAAATATGTTATTTATCTTCTGGGAGGGACGAGATTCATGCAGCCTAGTAGTAAGTCATACCTCAAGGCCCTCTCTTATTATGAGAATAAAATGTCTGATGCATAGTAAGCCCAGAGGAATCATGCAGAAAGAGATTTTCCTGAGGGCTTCTACTGCAACCACCTAGGCTACCATTGATACATTATCATAGAAATTTCTCCAAAATTTTGTTCATCATTAAATTTTTCTTTATTAGATGAAAACTGTTCTTTGGGTTGCAGTTTGAATATAAAGACCAATCACTTACAGACAAAAAAAAAAGTAATCATTGATTACATCATTCTTCATTTTGATCACAACTCTTCCCATGGGTTTGAACCGTATGGGAAAAAGGTCTTTCATTTTTACTAGAGAAGCAGTAAATGTTTGTTGGCCTTCCAGTTATATTTTATAAAAATTTAACTAGATGTTTATGTGTGTCATACTATGTTACTAATTTTCTTTCTTCTTGAATGTGAATGCATATTTCAATATAAAACATTATGGACAATCAATTCAGCCAAATTCCTAGCAGATGATTAATAAGACGAGTTGCAGATAAGAGGAATGAAGGGAAAAAATGGAATGAGGACAAAAAAATAAGATTAAGTGTTTTTTAAACCTGCAGAGAAAGTGTCACTAGCTTTGTCTTATAAGAGACAGCTGTCTAACTCATTTTTGCAGCAACAAAATTTTGTGACATGTACTGTGGTAAAAACTGACTAGCTCTTCATCAAACATTTCATTCTCTTTCCTCCTACTGTGAGAGTCAGATGACATTTTTCAGCCTTCCTTATCCTTTGATGGGAACATGTGACTGAGTTCTAGTCAGGGTACATGAGCAGGATTCATGAATGATTCTAGCAGGGTACATGAATGAATAGTTCTAGCAGGGTACATGAATTATATATAGGCCCATCCAAATCCGGCCCTTAAAAATATCTTGCAAGCATTATTCATGCTCTTCCCTGATCTGCCCAGATATTGGGGTGACACGGAAAGCCCTGCATTTCTGAATGATCGCTGTGTCACAGAGGTACCAGTCTCCCTCACGCCTGAGTGCTACTCTGTTTTCTCCACCAAAGGCATTGCTTGGGACCACTAAGTGAATGAAAAACAGACTTTTATTTTCTGAAGCTACTGAAATATTGGCATTCGTTATAGCCAATAGCTATAGTTACCCTACCCAATAGCTAGAGTTACCCTAATTACTCTAACATTTTTGATAATTTTCATTTGAGAGTCAGCTTTTAATAAATATATTGGTAGCTGGCCTTCCCACAACGGCCTGAGAAAACAAACTCGTGACTTTCAAGGAGGCAGGATGCAGGGCTGGCCACTGTGGGAGGCTAAAATGTCCAATCCTTGACCCTCTGGTGACTGCAGCCAATGGTACCCACCCTCTTTCCACCCTTAACCCTGCTCTCCACCTGCTGCTATAGTACATTCTTTCACTTCTTTATCACATTAATAAATTCCTTACTTTAAAGAAGGGGTTTGCATATTAGAGTAATACAATAAATTCATCTGCTTATGTCACATACACCTATGGAGATTTTTGCTCATTTTTCAGAAAACGAACCGTGACCCTTCACTAAGACATCTGTGAACATAAATTATGATCTAGCAAATGATTTAGAGGAATTGAACATATTAAATGTCAAAAATAGAGATTTCAGGATGGAAGAATGTACCTCCAATATAATCTTTTATACTTTCCTTCATAAAAGTCCTAAAAGAATAAAAGATATTGTAGAAGACTTTTTTTTTTTAAGATTTTTTTTTTAATTTATTTATTAGTTAGAGAGAGAGAGAGAGAGCACAGGCAGACAGAGAGGCAGGCAGAGGCAGAGGGAGGAGCAGGCTCCCTGCCGAGCAAGGAGCCCGATATGGGACTCGATCCCAGGACGCTGGGATCATGACCTGAGCCGAAGGCATCCGCTTAACCAACTGAGCCACCCAGGCGTCCCTTGCAGAAGACTTTTATTTAGATTTCTTTTAAACTGATTTAGAGAATTTGAAGTGGAAGTTTTATGCCTTTTGCCTACTTTGGCCTATTTCATTATTCTAGGGAAAGTGGTACTGTAGATAATTTATGATACAAAAGGGGAAGACATTTTACAGTAACCAAATTTATAGGAGGTTTCATCATAGAACTGGTCTGTTTAATCTCAGAAAATAGGTGTGAATGACAATGGTCATAGTTTTAAGAAGTGAAAGCCATTCCCCAAAAAAGGGACCCTGCCAAGAAGAGAAAAAGAAAAAAAAAAGCATCGCCATCTGTCACACATTTATGCTTTTTTGGTATAATAAATTGTTTCCCCAACTAAATATAAGTTGAAACTTTATAAGCATATACTTTACTACATAAATTTTCCCACATGTCAGTGGCTAAAACAAAACTAGACTATTTGGAGGATTTTCTTTCTCTTTGGCAGGGTTACTCCTGGCTTGTTTAATTTAATTTTTGCTTTTAATACTGTTTTGTCCACCAAAGACTGTCTACTTTTAGGGATGTACTGTTTAAGGATACTATGATTATGGAATAAGTTACTTTTAAAAGCTTTATACTTCAATCTTATAGTGTTCAGTGAACTCTTACTTAGGCATGAAATCAAGCATTATTTCACATACCTGAAAGGATCTAGCCAGCTCCTCATGCATCCGGTGTTCTTACTGTTGTCAGGTGGCATCAGGAGCCATGGACCCATTCATTTCCAGGCCAACATTTCAGGCACTCAAGGAATATTTAGCTAGAACACTCAGCTTGCCTTTGGCTGGGAAATTCTCACAGATGTGCGCTGACTTTTCAGACTGGCATCCTACGTCTAAGAACACTTCTCACAATATGTTTGTTCTATTTACCATCATGAGCCTCATGCTTCTGACCTTCAAAATACAATGTTGTCATGCACTGTCCTTGAGTTTTTATTGCGTGTGATACAGAGGGCTTGATCTCTTTCAGCTACAAGTTTCAAAACATATGGAGAATATTACACCTGCATTCTATGGTCAGCATTAGCTTCCTATTCAGTTGTGAGTGCAATTTAAAGTGTTGACTTTAATCTTTAAAGCCCCTCATTGTTTAGAAGTCAGTTATTCCAGATATCACATCTCTCTCTATGCATCATCGTGGCAATTAAAATCAGCTGCAGAGCTCACAAGTCAGAATCCCCAGTGGATTGTAGGGAGCTTGGGAGTAGATCATTTTCTAAAGAAGAACTTCCCTAAGAACCCTCTGTTTCTGTGAATGATAAAAACAATATTCAAAGTTTACGGTTTTGGCCTGGAATGTCTTGTCATATATCTATATGACGGTCTCTGGAACCGTAATTAAATGATGCTGATTTAATTTTTCTTTTATTCCATTTTATTTGTGGCCAAGAGTTTAGAATACCAAATATCTTTTTTAATGAATCAGAAAAATAAGAGTTGTGGATATTAAAAATAGGAAAAGCTAAAATTCATCTGTTTCATATTTGTTAGTGTGGGAGTTTTCACTCCAGTATGCTCTCACTCAAGTTTTTCTTTGAATCTAATTTTAAATGTCTTCAGTGAAGGGATTTGCTGTAAATCCTTTGGGGACGGTTTCAAAATCCATAACTCATGCTAAGTCATTTCTCTAAATGCTTAGCTAAATGTTTGATTTCTTAATGTTTTGTCAGATGTCTGTCACTTATAAATTTGTGCTATGTTAAATAATAACTTTCTTTTTACTGTGTACAAGGTTCAAAACCTGTGGTTGAGGTGAGCCTTCATTAAATCATATGCCAGACCACGGAACGATCTTTTGGGAAGAAAAGATATTATGTCTATCTGTGTCCGTATTTATATCTATATCTATATATTCTCTTGCTTATGTTTCTCTGGAGAGCACTTACTAAATACACTGGCCTTCCAGACTGTATTTTATTTATTTTAGAGAGAGTGAGAGAAAGAGCATGCGTGAGTGGGAGGGGGAGCAGAGGGAGCGGAAGAAAGAGAATCTCAAACAGACTCCCTGCTGAGTGTGAAGCCTGACTTGAGGCTCTGTCTCATGACCCATGAGATCATGAGCTGAGCTGAAATCAAGAGTCGGCACTTAATTGACTAAGCCACCCAGGTGCCCCAAGAGTGCATTTTAAAAAAATTACGTTTCCTGTAGTCTAATGTGTGGTGAATTCTTTGAAAAATCACCTTTATTACAACACATAGTTTTTATTATATGTATTTTATTTGACATCTTTTTTTTTCAGACATTGATAAGCATTGGCTTCTATGTGAAGTATAAAGTAATATTCACAGTACTGGCATCTTTTATGTTTTTAAGAAATCTAAGAGGAGATTTTATTGAAATGTAGAGTCTTTCTGGTAACAATATAATAGGAAGGAAACCTTCTTACTGAAATCTACTTTCTGTTTTGTGAAGATGTCAGCCTGAAAAAAGAGAAGGGATTTGCTTATATTAAGGAAAATTTCCTACTCTATTTCTGTCCCTTTCTGAATAGACATTCTCAGAAAACATCTAATGAAGGCTCTGCCTTATGGCTGATATAAATGGAAATAAGGAAACAATATGAGAAAAAGAAACACTTGGGAGTCCAGCATTAGGAAGAAAAGGAAGATTATAAGAAAAGACTCATTCAAACATAAAATAATTTCAGCCAATGCACAAGTCAATAGCACTGCTGAAGGTCATATTAGAGGCTGCTTTCTCTGCCTCACACTATTTCTGAATGAATCTATTCAGGTCTTCCACCATTGCCTTTACAGGAGCCAACCATTTCTAGGTTTGCCTACCAAAATAATGGCTTCATTGACTCTTTCTTAGATTTCAATTCTCTACTATATTAAACAAAACAAAACCTCATTCTTTGTTATGTTTTGATTGTTGCACTTCACTTTTTCTCTTATACATAGCAGTGCCTTCTTTATGCTCCTAAAGGTCCCCCCCCTTCAACTTGCTGTAATCTCTAGGCTTCTAATTTTGTTCACAATCAAGTTACACAATTTGACAATTATCCACATTTTAAAACTTTTATGATTATTTTCGCATAACGGTATGCACTCTACCTGAGCCAGCTGTCTTAATCCTTTAGAGTGTGGCCATTTTCCCTACTATACTTTTGGGTAATAACCACTGCCAATTTATCCCACTAAGTAAATTCCTCATTTTACTGAAATTGTTTTTATAAAGCTTAAGTTACTCACATTTATATCTATAATCTCTTTCCCACCCCCTTCACTCTAGTAGGAGTTTGAAACCCTATTAATCTACTTGTTACCATAGTTTCCAGAATGCCTCAATATTAGCTTTTTAACTTTCCATAAGTTCCATCCTCAACACAACAGATCTATTAAAAATCAGAGAATCAAATCATGATGCTAAGAGGCACTTCTTGGGATCATCTTCTATAAGAAGGGAAAAATTATTTCTCTTAGGCTCCGTTCCCTGCTTCAGCCCTTTCTGGCTATGTAACAACCTTGGACAAATTAATTAGCCTCTCTTTACTTCAGTTTCCTTATGAAATGGGATAATCATGTTTGCATTATAGGGTTGTTGTGAAGATTAAAGTACTTAGTAGATGTAGCTGCTTAAGAGTTGGTGTATACTATGTCCTCAATAAATGTTACTTAATATTTTTTTGAAAAAGTTCTTAGAGTAGTTTTAGATTTACAGAAAAGTTGCAAAGATAGTGCCTGAATCCCATTTTACTCTACACAGTTTCTCCTATTGTTAACTCTTAAATTAGTATGTTACAACTAATGAACCAATATTGATATGCTATTATTAACTAATAGTTTTTACCTAATGCCCCTTTTCTTTTCCAAGATTCCATCCAGGATACTGCATTTCATTTAGATATTCTACCTCCTTAGGTTCCTCTAATCTGATAATTTCTCAAACTTTCCTTGCTTTTCCAGGACTTCGACAGTTTGAAATGCTAAGATATTTTACAAAATGTCCCTTGATTTTGTTCTGATGTTTCTCTTATGTGTAGACTGGGGTTATAGGATTAGGGAGTAAGTACGAAGACATAAAGTGCTAATTATGAGCATGATACCAAGGTACATGCTGTCAACATGACTCACTGAGGATGTTAACCTTGAACACCTAGCTAAGGTAGAGGTTGGTAGGGTTCTCCACTAAAAAGTAGCGCTCTCCACCACCAATTATTGATGCTATACTGTTTGAAAGAAAGCCACAATGGACCTACGGACAGCCCACACTTCAGATATGGGAGTTATGCTCCACCTCCCTGAAGGAGCCAGTGTCTACGTAAGTATTTGGAATTCTATATCAGAAATCTTACTCACTACCATTTATTTATTCAATTGTTTATTTCTATCAGTAAGGGTTTATGAATATTTAATTTATTCTTCAGGTTATAATCCAATATTACTTTATTTATTTGGTGCTTAGCTTAATTGTTCTAGCTTTGACCACAGGGAGTTCTTTCAGTTGGCTCCTGGGTCTCTTTGACACATTCTTCCCTCATTGTTTTCTCTCTCTCTCTCTCTCTCTCTCTTTTTAACCCCTTCTGGCACTATCAGATGTCCCAGGTTCATATTGCATATTCTCTGCCCCAACCCTAGAATCAGCCATTTCTCCAAAGAGCCCTGGGTCTTTTTATTAGAGAATGGAATTAAAAAACCCAGATCTAGGTGCTAAGAATGCTTGTAACTACCAGAGTGTTGCTTGTTTCTAGGTGTTTTCACTAGGTAGAATTAAGAAATAACCTATGAATATACACTTATATACACATAATTATCTCTCTATATACCCATTTGGGTAACATAAATTCATACTAATATTTATCACTCTAATCCAATTCCACATGGTTCCTTCTACCCTGCTAATAGTTTATTAGCTATGCATTCATTCAGTCATTCCTTCACATTGAGTGTCTATTATATGCCAGGACCTATGCTCAGAACATGATGAATGCTCTCCCTAGAACATGTGGCTTAGAACTCAGTTACTAACTTAAATTTTTACTTTAGTGTTTTAGTACTATCAAGGGTTGACACCACTCACACTCACTATAGTCTATTTTCACATCTGTTTTTTTCCACCATACTCCATTCCCCCACTTTCAAAACTGTACTATCTCTATTGATCATCCATTTCCCTCTCCACCCTCCTTTTTCTTCCTTCAACTCTTTGTCTTCTGGGTTTTTTTTTTTTTTAATCTCTCATTAAAACACACTCCAGCATAAAAGTGACTGGGACACATGGTAAGCATATTTCTACTTCCTGTTTGTGTGGCGCATTCTTAACCTCTTTCACATCTCATTTTGACCACAGAATTCTTTAAAGAATGATCAGGTTATTACTACATGTCTCCAGAGGCAAAGGAAACAAAAGCAAAAATGAGCTATTGGGACTTTATCAGGATAAAAAGCTTTTGCACAGCAAAGGAAATGGTCAACAAAGCTCAAAGACAACCTACTGAATAGGAGAAGATATTTGCAAATGACATATTAGATAAAGGGCTAGTATCCAAAATATATACCTTATCAAATACTCAAAAAACAAAAACAAAAAAATATCCAGTCAAGAAATGGGCAGAAGACATGAACAGACATTTAGACATATAAATGACCAACAGACACATGAAAAAATGTTCAACATTACTTAGCATCAGGGAAATATAAATCAAAACCACATGAGATATCACCACATACTGGTCAGAATGGCTAAAATTAGAAACTCTGGAAAAAACAGGTTTTGGCAAGGCTTGGATAAAGGAGAACCCCTTTACTCTGTTGATGGGAATGCAAACTGGTGCAGCTACTCTGGAAAACAATACGGAGTTTCCTTTAACTTTCAAAAAGTTAAATAGAGCTACTCTATGACCCAGCAATTGCATTACTAGGTATTTACCTGAAGGTTACAAAACTACTGATTTGAAGGGGCACATGCACCCCAATATTTACAGCAGCAATGTCCACAATAGCCAAAATACGGAAAGAGCACAGATGTCCACTGACTGATGAATGGATAAAGAAGATGTGATATATACACCCAGAGAGACAGGAATATTACTCAGCCATAAAAAGAATGAAATCTTGCCATTTGCAATAAAGTGGATGGAGCTAGAGAGTATTATGCTAAGTGAAATAAATCAGTCAGAGAAAGACAAATACCATACGATTTCACTCATATGTGGAATCTAAGAAACAAAACCCATGAACATAGGGGAGGGGATGGAAAAATAAAATATGAGGAAATCAGAAAGGTAGACAAACTGTAAGAGACTCCTACCTCTAGGAAGCAAATTGAAGGCTGATGGAGGGGAGGTGGGTGGGAGGATAACTGGGTGATGGACATTAAGGAGGGCACCTGATGTAATGAGCACTGGATGTTATATGCAATGATGAATTACTAAATTCTACTAACAATACACTAATTCTTATTATTCTACTAATAATATACTATATGTTAACTAAATTGAACTTAAATAAAAAAATTAAAAATAAATATATAGAAAATAGAACTCCATTTTACTATTAAAAAAAAAGAGTGGGGGTGCCTGGTTGGCTCAGTGGGTTAAAGCCTCTGCTTTCGGCTTAGGTCATGATCCCAGGGTCCTGGGATCGAGCCCCGCATCGGGCTCTTTGCTCAGTGGGGAGCCTGCCTCTCTGCCTACTTGTGATCTCTCTCTATCAAATAAATAAATAAAATTTAAAAAAAAAGAGTGATGAGGTTATTACTAAGGTGTTTGTCCTTGGTGGCATCTTATGATTGCTACAGAAATGGATTGTATGGGATCCATCATTAGAGGTCCCACATGGTCTATTAATTCACCTGACTCCTGCTGTCAGGAATTGAAGGCCATGAGTTATTCTGTCATGAAATAGAGAATAATGTCTACTGATGCAAACCTTTAGGGTCTCTAAACCTAGTGTTTTTGTTTGCTGCTTGCTGAAAAGAAAATTTCTTGGCATTTTCATATATTATTACATTTAGTCAATATTTTAATTCTTGTAAGTTAAATTCAGCCCAATCCTTCTTATTGTTTGAGGAGAATTAAAATTATCTCTGTCCACAAAGGAAATTCACTTGTAATTCTCTTTTTCATACTGTCCTAGTTTTGTTTTGATAACAAAATTATATTAGTCTATCAAATGGATTGGGAAGTTTTTCTTCTTTTTCTGTTTGCTGAGTGTTTGAATAAAATTAGAATTATCAGTTCCTAAATATTTTGGAAAAGGTCACCTACAAAACTGTATGGGTCTGGTGAGGTTTTCTGTTTTTCTTTGATTGTTTTAAATATTTGCATTTATTTCAGAGAGAGAGAGACAGTCCAAGAGAGAGTCAGAATGAGGTGGGGTGCAGGAAAAGCAGAGGAAGTGGGAGAAGCAGGCTTTCCACTGAACATTTCCCGACTTGATCCCAGGGCTCCAAGATCATGAAATGAAGGGAACTGAAGGCAGATGCTTAACAGACTGAGCCACCCAGGTGCTCCTGTTTGTTTTTTGAAAAAAGATATTTAACATCCAGTGTGATGTTACTTAAATTTTGTGTTCCTTAATGGTTTTAACATTATTTGGGTTTCTTCATTATTCTTGAGTTACTTTAAAGATTTTTTTAAAGATTTTATTTATTTATTTGACAGAGATCACAAGTAGGCAGAGAGGCAGGCAGAGAGAGAGGGGGAGGCAGGCTTCCTGTGGAGCAGAGAGCCCGAGTGGGGTTGGATCCCAGGACCCTGGAATCATGACCTGAGCTGAAGGCAGAGGCTTAACCCACTGAGCCACCCAGGTGCCCCTTGAGTTACTTTAAAGCAGTTACACTTTTCTTTAAAAATTTACATTTTTTTAAAAGATTTTATTTATTTACTTGACAGACAGAGATCACAAGTAGGCAGAGAGGCAGGCAGAGAGAGAGACAGATGGAGAAGCAGGCTCCCTGCTGAGCAGAGAGCCCAATGTGGGGCTTGATTCCAGGACCCTGAGACCATGACCTGAGCCGAAGGCAGAGGCTTAACCACTGAGCCACCCAGGCGCCCCCAAAATTTACATTTTTGTTTTAAAGTTAATCGTATGAAGTTATAGTATTCTCCCATTATTTTGGTATGTAACTGTATCTCTTCCTTCAATTGCAAGGTTGTGTATGTGTGTTTTTCTTTTTTCTTGAGTAATTTTTCCAGAGATTTGCTAATTTATTAGTCTTCTAAAAACAACTTTGGGAGGTGCTTGGGTGGCTCAGTCAGTTAAGTGTCCAACTCTTGATTTGGCTCAGGTCATGATTTCAGGGTCATAAGTCTGGCTCCACAATGAGCATGGAGACTGCTTGGAATTTTCTCTCTCTACCTGTCCCTCTACCTCCCTGCCCAATCTCTCTCTCTCTGTTTCTAAAAAATAAAACAAAAAATAAAAACAACTTAAGATTTTTTGATTCTCTCCATTGTATGTTTGTTTCTTATTTTATTATTTTTTACTTCTTTGCTATTCCCTTCTACTCACTACATTGTATTCTATTATTTTCAAACTTATAAAGGTTGTTGTTTACTATGTTAATTTTAGTGGTTTTTTTTTTTTTCTAATATAATCATTTAAGACCGAGTGTTTCCGGTAAGTACTATTTTAGCTTTCTTTTTCTTTTTTAAGATTTTAAATTTTTTTATAAACATATAATGTAACCCCACCACCCTCTCCTGACACCCCTCCCCCCAGCCCCCTCAGTTTGTTTTATGACATTAAGAGTCTCTTTTGGTTTATCTCCCTCCCGATCCCATCTTGTTTTATTTATTCTTTTCCTACCCCCTTAGCCCCCACCCCCGTTGCATCTCCACTTCCTCATATCAGGGAGATCATATGATAGTTGTCTTTCTCTGATTGACTTATTTCGCTAAGCATAATACCCTCTAGTTCCATCCATGTCATCGCAAATGGCAAGATTTCATTTCTTTTGATGGCTGCATAGTATTCAATTGTATGTATGTATATATATGTATATATATGTGTATATATATGTATGTATGTGTATATATGTATGTATATATATATGTATGTGTATATATATATGTATATATGTATATATATATATACCACATCTTTTTTTAAATTTTATTTTTATTTAAACATATAATGTAACCCCACCACCCTCTCCCAATCCCCCTCCCCTCCACTCCCCTCAGTTTGTTGTATGACATTAAGAGTCTCTTTTGATTTGTCTCCCTCCCGATCCCATCTTGTTCCATTTTTTATTTTCCTAACCCCTTAACCCCCACCCCCATTGCATCTCCACTTCCTTATATCAGGGAGATCATATGATAGTTGCCTTTCTCTGACTGACTTATTTCGCTAAGCATAATACCCTCTAGTTCCATCCATGTCGTCGCAAATGGTAAGATTTCATTTCTTTTGATGGCTGCATAGTATTCCATTGTATATATATACCACTTCTTCTTTATCCATTCATCTGTTGATGGACATCTAGGTTCTTTCCATAACTTGGCTATTGTGGATATTGCTGCTATAAACATTCAGGTGCACGTGCCCCTTCGGATCACTACGTTTGTATCTTTAGGGTAAATGCCCAGTAGTGCAATTGCTGGGTCATAAGGTAGCTCTATTTTCAATTTTTTGAGGAACCTCCATGCTGTTTTCCAGAGTGGTTGCACCAGCTTGCATTCCCACCAACA
>ML105657.1:98929-130728 GCA_003697995.1 Taxidea taxus jeffersonii | reverse complement strand
AAAAAAAAAAAAAAAAGGAAAAGGTTGAAAAGTAAATGTACCAACTTGTCTAAAGTGGTATAAAAGTAAAAACATGACTTTTTAAATGACCTTTGCAATAATGGTTTTAGAATAGAATAGACTGAATAAAAGTTCTGGTGCCATTGTGCTCAATTGTAGACAACTTATGTTTTCATACATGAACTAATCACTAAAGCATACAGAGATATCAGTTTCCAAGTTGATACAGCACAAGAAAATATATAGATATTTCAAACTTTATTTTCAATGGAAAAATGTTGCTGTACTAAGTGAAGTATACCATTTATGCAATGATGTTCCATTTTTTGAAACCCAGCTACTGCCTCTTAAAGTTTACTAAGGCAGAATATTGTCGCTTAAAAACCACTTACACTATAATCTTTATTGCTAATAGTTTAATTAGTTAATTCACCATTCATTAGTTATAGGGATTTTCCATTTCCTTATTTTGACATTAGGCCTAAGGATCATTATTTGAAGATTACTTAACTTCTATAAAGGCATGATCATCAACTTGCCTAATTCGCATTTGAACTCTCCTTGAATCATAGTCTTTGTAGAAAAGTAAGAGCAAAACTTAAATCTGGAGGAATTATTTGTAAATGAAATTAATTGCTCTATGCAATATAAAAAATATGTCTTTGTAATGATGGATATAGATGAAATCTATGGATATATAGATATCCATGTATCCATATATGGATATAGATTATATTCATCATTTCTTATGCTTTTTTATTCAAATATTAAACATATACTGTGTCTAAAACTATATGGAAGGTTCAGATTAGTATAAAATTGAAGTACCTAGCTTTAAAAACTACTGTATGGGAAATAAAAGTAGATGAGCAAATGTGGATATCATTCAGTATGTGTCAGGTGTCTTTCATTTTATCAAAAAGGATGCTGACCCATATCAATCGTTTAATTGAAATGGTTTAATTTGACCTTGATTGTAAACATGGAAAGAAGGGAAACTGGGTGTAATGGGCATGTGAGATAGTACTAATAATAACAGTGAAATTAGGGAAGGACAGTGAAAGCATATTTATAGATAATGAGTAGCAAGAATGAGAGAAACATAAATTTGCTTGTGCATAATAGTTGAATCTGTTGATCATTGCTGCAAAACAAACCATCCACAAATTCAATGTTTTATAACAACGATCATTTATTATCACAAATTTAATGTTAGACAGCTGAGGGTTTAATTAATTAAGGCTAGGCTTAGCTGGGATGATTCACCTGGGGTGACTGTACTCTACATATTTCTTTTTCTCCTTTTTTCATGGTGATGGGAAAAGAGCAACAGAGTTAGTGGAAATATGCAATGTATCTTAAGGTCTAGGGCTAATGTACTATGAATTTTGCTTCATTCTATTGACCAAAGCAAGTCACATGACTAAGCCCAAAGTCAAAGAGAAGGTAAATACACTTTACTCCTTTATAAAGAGCTGGAAAGTTAAAAGTCAAATAATACAGATACAGAGAGAGCTAAAGATAAAATAGTAAACTACCATGCTGTAAACTTGCAAAGTTATTCTACAGTACATCTGTAAAAATTATTAATTGCCAATATCAAAATCTGTTTTCACTTTACAAACAAAACAGAGCTATTGGAAGTTTGGATACCAAGATCTTTAATATAATCTTATTATTTTTTTTTGTTGTTTAAATTGTAGCCACACCCATCCTTTTGTATATTCACAGACTGTTTTTCTTGTTTAAAAATATATTTATTTATGTTAAAGTAATGAAATTAGTACCAATATTTCTTCTTAATGTTCGAAATTCTGCTTTCTAAATTTAACTTTGAAATCTAATGAGCATTTTTGTTTATTTATTTTTCATGGCATGCTGAGAGACCCAATTTTATATTTTCTTATGAATATATGGCATCACTTGTATATTAAATTTTATACCAAATTTTTATGAAGACATAGACCATCATCTGGGTTATTTCATTTCAGAGGTCTACCTCAGGAGTCCACACTATGCCAGTAACACGCTATCTTAATTATTTGTAAAGCTACACCAAAATAAAACTAGTTGAGGATGGATTAAGACATTTTCTGAAATTAGTCTTCCCATCTATGAACATGATATATCTCTGATTTGTACATTTCTTTAGGGGTGTGTGTGTGTGTGTGTGTGTGTGTGTGTGTTTTGTTTATATTTAGGCATCCTTTTTATCTGTGTAGATGAGGTGCAAAAAATAAAACTCATGATATTTTAAGTAGAAAGGAATGTAGATATCAGGTCCTTATAAACTCTTAGAAGGTCTGAGGGCATGAATGTCAGGAAAGACCGCCACTAAGTCCTCAATTAACTATAAGCTTTCAAGCAGTTAGAAACTGTAGATAACTGCCAGCAATGATCCTAGATTTTAGCACTGAAACACAGGATACTATAAAAAGGATCTGGTGCCACTGTAGCTGGAAGGGCAATGATAGGACTTTCGATTCTCTTACACCTCTGATATCACATGTTTCCAGTTAAACACACTTAATCTTGAACCTTGGTAGCAAGTCTTCTGAGAAAGGCAGTTTTTAGGCCCTCAGGCTCCCTAATGTATTGGAGAGGATAAGAACAGTGAAATAGTATTATGTGCCAACACAAATCCAGCAGAGAATTATATAGTCATTTTTTCAATTATAAATGGTAGATTCTTTTGTATTCCTTTTCTAATATTTGTGACATATTATCACTTTTTTTCTGTTAACCTTATAGCACAGTAGCCCCAGGATGTAAATGTTATTATTGGATAAAAAGGAGCAGTGTCTATTTTTTTTTGTCTTCTTGCCCCTACGGTCTTCCTCACTCCCTCCATCTCTCTTTCTTTACTTTCCTTTTCCTTCCTTTCTTTCCTTCCTCTTTCCCTTCCTCCCTGACTTTTTTTCTTCCTCTTTCTTTCTCTCTTTGTTTCTTCATTCAACTTACAAGACCCTGTAAAGTTTTGTTCCACTCAGTGGTAAAATAGTATAGTACTCATTCTATCAAAATAGTGATCATTTTAAACACCTTTCAGAAACCAAACTCCAAAAAATGTGTAAGAAAGAAAGAAAAAGAGAAGAATGTGGAAAGATAGATGATAGATAGAAATAGATATATAGATGATAGAGAGACCTGCTTAATTTTCAACCACTTGCACTCTTACAAAACGAGACATCATCCACTTTTTAAAGCTTACGGCAATTTGAGGTCCATAGCTATTAAGTCAATTTCCTTCAGCTAGCAGATTTACCGCAGAGATTCAATCCTGGGTCAGCCTTACTCCAGAGCCTGTAATCTTTCCATTTGTCAAAATCACTTCAACACACTCAGCAAACGTGACAAATTTTAGGGAAAGTCTGTATCTCATTAATCAATGTCTATCTGGGATTCACCCTGTACAGGCTGTGTATAGAGAGACCAACCGAGTTTCAGAATTTCAGACATTTACAGGTAGAGAAAGAGCTTCTTATATTTTGTAGGATAGATTTGAAGTGTTCAGGTGGCTGAGCACTCAGGCTAAGGGTTTCAATTGCAGGTATGTAAGCAAGATTAGACAGAAGCTTTCTAATATTTGAAAATGGCTCCAGAAAAATCAATTTTTTGGTTATGTTTTCCATACTCAGTCTTCCTTAAAATTTAAAAGTATAGGAAAGTATGACATAGCCTAAATGTCAGTATTTTCTCTGTTTCTGTTAATTCTCTCAACTACAAAAATATTCAATAAAAGTTATTGTTTACTGGACAAGTATCATGTATGAGGTATTTTGCATATATTCACACTACTCAAAGTGTTTGAATGTTTAGAGTTTATGAATGGTTGCAAAGGTTTATGCAGTATAAAACAGGCAGTCTGGCATATTTTCACATCAAAATTTATTACTCTTTTTTCTTTCCTCTTGCTTTGGGCAAACCCAGTTTTCTTTGATATTTTTAGGAATTCCAACTTGAAAAATATGAATTCACTGTGTCTTCTATGAATATACTGATATTAAATATAAGCCCTTGGTAGTCAACTCAAATCACCCCCTCCCACCTCTACCACTAGCAGACAGAGAGAGATAAATATTATCTAAGGCATTCATACAACTTCATATTATATAATATTTCATGCCAAGTGAGAAATTACTTAAGTCATTCTTTTTCAGTTCACATATTAAAATATGTTTGTATACTTAAATAGCAAATGTTCCTATAAAAGATTTCAAAATAGTATCTTCTGAAAACAAAAAACTACAAATATAGTATTTAATAGTTTACAAAATAAAAGAGTATATAAAATACTATTATTTATAAATGGCAAAATGCAGATGTTTATAACAAACACTTCAAAATAAAGATTTTATTATTGAATAACAATGTTGGAAGGAACTGTTCCCTCTTACTTACTTGCAATTAAAAATTCTACATTTGCATTGATTTTGACACACTAACCCTGAAGGACTATCCAGTTGTTTAAACATTTCAAATATTCACCAAAAAATAATCTCCCTGGACTTTTCCCATTATTTTCAATTGTCAGTTCTGGATGCATAACAAGTAGCAGTGCTGTTAATATACACAACACACCTGTAGCAACTAATATATGTGAAAAGGTTCTTTTTTTTCCCTTTCAAGTGATGTGATTGTCAAGACCATTCATTTTTGAAACTGAAAGAACATCCCAGTATTTTTATTAGCTGTAGTACTCTATGATTACGTAAGGAATTGAGAGTAAGGAATAGAGATTTTTTTTAATAGATGATCAGAATTCTTCCAATTCTGAAAATCTATAAACCTAGAGCCACTCAGACTCTTCTTTAATGGAATGAAGCTCTTTCGGAGCTAAGCCAATGCCTACTCGATAAAAATTGTGTAAGTTATTGAGTGAAATATTTCATTCTCTTAGGATTAACTCAGGACCCCTTTTAATATATGTTGCCTCTTATTATGGCAGGAATTTAGTTGATTATGTCAAGATAAAACTGTCAGTGTCTCCCCTGAATGTTTTTAGTAGTTGTAGTGACAGATGAGGTGCAAGTACATGAATAACATGGGGCTTTATTTAAAGTGACACCATGAATCCACTCTCATCAGATTCATCAATTCTAATTCACTTATGTCTTTTTGGAGTGCACAGTCTTTCTCATTTGTTTCAATTGCTTCCTATTCTACCACTGTGCTTTTCAATTAGTTGGGCGGAGTAATAACCAAAGTGACTTAACAAGAGTGGACTGTGCTATGCTAAACATGCAACCATAGGTTCCCTGTACAGTTAAATAAGCTCTATATTCTCAACTTGAAACCGGGATTTATTAATAGCTTGACAAAAACTCTCCTCTCAAAAATTAATTAGAGTTCTGTTCAATTACTTGAATTTAGTACAATTCAGCTGGTAATTGATAGAGCGCACCAGTTCACAGGTGTGAAATACATTTACTCCATTCTATTTCCATCTGCTGATATGTCTAACCATAAATCTAAATTGCATATCAATCATCCATCTGGAAGTGAGCATTAGACCCAAAATACTCTTACCTACAGCTGCTATGCTGTGTTCAGTTGTCTTTCTTTGAAAATGTTATAAGCACCACAAAAAATGGTTTCCAACATTACAAAATCTAATTAAAATGTCTACATATAATTTATCTCTGGTATTCACACTTATCACCCAAGTAGGAAGTTAAGATAGACTTTGATTTCTTAAGATGTTCTTGTGATTAAGGGTTAAGGAAGTTATATACCTTCTAAGATGTGTATATGTAATTTGTAAATAGGAAAAAAAGATAATTATTTTAATTTTATTTTGTATATGTAAGCTATTCTGAGATCATTCTTTTTGTAACAAATAGAACTATGATGGCAAAATTTGGCTGAAAATTCTAATATTGGAATGCAGCAGTGCACTAATTTATGGCAAACTATTCTTTTCCCATGGTTTGGAGTTTCACTATCAGAGACTTTCTACCTACTTTTTTATCTTTTTTCTCCTCTTGTCTCCTAGTCTTTGGGAAAATGTCAAATTCATGGTTGCTTTACTTCACAAAATTAATCTAAGGACACCTCATATTGTATGAGCCTTCAATAAAGGCCTTCAATAAAAATGAAAAGCTGATATGATTTAATAGAATGAAAGAAAGGCACTTTATATGTAAAATTTTCTGCAGTTACTTTCCAGAATTTGGGCCTGACTTGTAGAAAGTCCTGGCCAAACTGCTGACCCTTACTTTCTCCCTCAGAACTATCCCCAGATCCAGATTTGGTCACCTTTCTTTAACTCCAATTTTTAAGACTGAAGATACTGAAAACATAGAATAGACTGAGTAAAATACATTCTAATATTTGGAATCAATTAATTTGAACTAACCTGACAAATTAGAGGAGATATATATGGAAGCCTTGAAATTACTTATGATATTGTCAATATTTTATAAATAATTAGAAAACAGACATAAATAATTCTATGTAAAATAAATTGATCTATTTGGTTGATTATCTAAAGATACATCATAAATATTATAGTTAAGCAGTACATGTTGGACTTAATTTGAGATGATCTATTGATGCCCACTTACTCATAAATATTAAGCATGGATCTAATCATATATTCTAAAATATTTTAATGTATTAATTTTAAAGGACTCTTAGATGCAGAAAGATGCATTTATTATTTAATGATTTGGGTTGCTGAATAAGTGTATAAGAATGTCGAGCTACTGAGAAAACACTGTAATCATCACTTTCATCAAAAGATGCCCTAAGAAGGTGAGGATGACTGAAACTCATTCTGCCCATGACTTCTTGTTTATACAAGTTAAGCACTGTCTTCAAACTCAAGTCATCAAAACAAACAAAATCTATCCATTAGGATAGTATATATTTGTTGAGAAAGAAATAGAGGAGGGTACATCAGAGGACTGTTTATCTTATTGTTTCAAATGATTTAACACAATCTTCATGTCCTTGCCATGCTCATATAAAACCATAAATTCAATAAAGACAAAATATTTTACTACTTTTCATTAATATTATCTCCAGAATATTTGTCGAGTGTGTCTAAATGATGCAACCAAGTTTTTTTTTCAATTTAAAGATAAAACACTTTCTTCTTTTCAGTATATAAAATATTGATTTTTAATATATTGAGCTGCTAAGGAGTTTCATGAATGATACACACAGGTTTATGTATTTTTCCCCTTCAACATTCTTTTCAACTGTAAAGACAGATTAATAAAAAAATGAACTGTACCTGCTTTCTGAAAACAGGGTCCAAGTTATAAACTTCAAAGAAGAACTGATCTTTGTAAAGATCTCCTTTTGCAGTAGTCATGCAAAAATGATCCTAGTAGATCTTGAGTGGCACTAAATAGCAATCTTGAAGGTCACCTGTTAAGAAATAGGCTCTATTTAGTTATATAGGAAATGACTGTACACTGTTATACTGGTTAACCATATCAACACATAGGTATAACACTTTAAACACTAGATATCTATTTAGTCATTGCTTTCCAGACTTAACTTTCCTCTATAATTTATATTTTATAATAAATAGCGATGAACATCACTTTAATCCAATTTTCATGGTTTTCAATAGGTTAAAACATTTAACACATAACACACAGGACACCAATAAGCAAGCAATGAAGTTAAACTTCACATTTGAGCAGACAGTCTTAACATATTTATAGAACATTCCCTCCAACAACAGAGGAATACACATTCTTCTTATGGATTCCTGGGACTTTTTTAAAGATTAGAAAGAGGTGGGGCACCTGGGTGGCTCAATAGGTTAAGTGCCTGTCTTCAGCTCAGGTCATGATCCCAGGGTTCTGGGATCAAGCCCCACATTGGGCTCCCTGCTCAGCAGAGAGCCTGCTTCCCCTTTTCCCCCTATCTGCCTCTCTGCATACTTGTGAACGCACTCTCTCTCTCTGCCAAATAATTAAATAAAATCTTAAAAAAAAAAGAATAGAAATAGGTTAGACAACATTAGACAATAACTTTAAGAGTATTAAAATCATACCAAGTGACTTTTCTGACCGCAGCGGTATAAAATAAAAATCAAATACAAGATGAAAACTGGAAAATTCATGAATACAAGGAGATTAAGCAACATGCTTCTGGACAACAAATAGGTCAAAGAAGAAATCAAATGAGAAATTATTAAAAAAAAAGAAAAAATCTTAAGATAAATAAAAATGGAAATGCAACATATTAAATTTTATGGGATGAAATAAAGGCAATTCTAAGAGGGAAGTGCATAGCAAAAAAAAAAAAAAAAGAAGAAGAACATAAAAAAGAAAGAAAAGAAGAAAAGAAAAGAAAAATCCGCATTAAAGAAAAAGGAGGATCTTAAATAACCAATCTAACTTTACCTACAAGGAACTAGAAAAGGAACAAACTAAATCCAAAGTTAATCAAAGAGCAACTCTTCAATTAATTATAGAGAAACGGAGCCAAAAATGGTTGTCAGGGGCTGGAGGATGGATGGGAGATATAAGGAGACATTTGTTAAAAAGTATACACTTAACTAGAAGATAAAAAAATCGGAGGATCAAAAGTAAACCACAGTGACTACTCTTAATAACACTATTCTATAATTGAAATTTTCTGAGACAGTAAAGCTCAAATATGCTCACGATAAATATATATATGCATATATATATATATGTATATATATATATATATGGATGTTAACTAAATGGGGAAATCTTTCATGATATATCTGTACATCAAATAATCACAGTACATTTAATATCTTACAATTGTATATGTCAATTTTAATTCAAGAAAGCTGAAATAGGTTGGTAGAGCCAAAGTAGTGGCATAGCAGGAGGACCCTAGGCTTGCCTCAACCCTCAATCGGAGATAGATAACTATCAAATCATTCTGAATATCTATGAAATAGACCTGAGGACTGACAGAACAACCTGCACAACTAGAGAGAGAAAAAAGCCACATCAAGGAAGATAGGAAATAGAGAGATGTGGTTTGGGGGAGAAATGGTTCATAGGTGCTGTGGAAGTGAGAAAACCCTGGTCACAGAGAGAGGGGAGAGAGAGAGGAGTGCACAGGGATATGCACAAGGGAAACACTTCAACAAAGCCATTGGCTGGGAAAATGTGAGGGAATGATTTTTGTGAATTTTTGGAATCAGTGTGTCTCAAAGACTGGAGTTTCTTCTTTTTTGTTTTGTTTGTTTAAGATTTTATTTATTCATTTGACAAAGAGAGAGAGTGATTGAGCACAGGCAGGGGGAGTGGCAGGCAGAGGGAAAGGAAGAAGCAGGTTTCCTGCTGACCAGGGAGCTGGACATGGGGCTCAATCACAGAACCCTGGGATTATGACCTGAGCTGAAGGCAGAGGTTTAACTGACTGAGCCACCCAGACACCACAAGACTGGAGTTTTAGAGGTCAATGGGCTTTGCTGGAATAGAACCCGTAGGGTGTTGCCCTACTCCTGGACAGAAAGCAGACAAGTAACGCTGGGACAGGTGATACAGTCTGAGCATTGCCTAGGACACATGATGCAGGGCAGTGGTGGAGATAGGCTCAGAGGTATTGTTCCTGCTTCTTGAAATACATCTGTGAGAGGTGGCATTGCCTTTCTTGGAACAAAGGAGCTGGTGAGCACCATTTCACTCCCCACTACCTCTTAGCATAGATGCAGATACACCTGCTGCGGGTAGCTAAGTTGGACACTGGCTATTTAATTTGCTTTTTGCAAATCCCATTCCCCTGCACTCTGGTGTAACCACCCTCTGGGTCAAACTTCATCAGTCCCAGTGAGGCAAGACCCTCCTCCAGAAAATGAGTGCAGGTCCTTGCCACACTGGGTCCCTAAAGTTTATAGTTTTAAAAGTCAGCAGGCTTGGCTGGGATACAACCCAGAGTATACTGTGCTGCTCCAGGCAAATAACCTACCTGGAGACAGAGCAATCTGAAAAATGTCTAGGACACATGAAAGACAATTACTCACTCTAGGAGACTTCCCTGAGAACAGAAAGAATGAACTCCACTCTCTGGAAACAAATGAGCTGAATAGTGACATATCCCTCTCTCACCCCTCAGCATAAACCAATATCAGTAAACAGCATAGTGCCAACACTGGCTGCCTAACCAACTTACACTAAGTTCTATCCCCTCGTGTTCCTATGATAATGCTTATCTCAGGCAAGTGTGCCTAAGGACCAGTGCTGCAGGCTCCTTCCCGAGAAGATCAGCATGAACCCCCACATGCATCACATCTCCTGATCATACAGTTCTGCAAAGCTTCAGTTCTAATGGAAATAGCATCAAGTCTCATTTAACAAGCAGACCAAAGCATAGACAGTGAAAACTCACTACATTCTGATCAAGTTCTAAACATTGTCCAATTGCTGCAGATGACTGACCTGAGGGATAGACAGTTAAAACACAGTGGCCAAGTGCATACAGTGCACACCAGAGACCCTTTCTAGTGTGCCAGACCCTGAACAGAATATGACCTCTTCTTCATAAAGACATTGCTCAGAGGAGTAGGAAACATAACAGGATTTTCTAACACAGCGAAGAAGAGAACTAGACAAAATGCCAAGATGAGGTAATTCATCCCAAAAGAAAAATAAGCAAAGTTCATGGCCAGAGATCTAATTGAAACAGATATAAACAATATGCCTGATGCAGAATTTAAAGCAACAATCACTGGAGGATTGGATACACACTGTGTATCCAAAACACACTGTGTATAAGGATACACACTGGGTTTGAGAAGAGCATGGAAGACATCAGGAACACCCTTACCACAGAGAGAAAAGAGCTAAAAAAAAAACAAAAACAATAAGACTGAAATGAAAAATACAATATCTGAGATTCCAAACTGATAGGATGTTATAACCACAAAGGTGGAAGAAGCAGAAGGATGAATAAGTGATATAGAATATAGACTTATGAAAAATAATGAAGCTGAACAAAAGAGAGAAATAATGATATGGGAGTAGACTTAGGGAACTCAGTGACTCCAACAAATGTAAAAAAATTGTATCATGACTCCCAGAAGATGAAGCAAGAAAAAGAGGGAAGGTTTATTTGAGGAAAGAATCACTAAAAACTGCCTAATCTAGGGGAGGAAATAAACATCTAGATCCAGGAGGCACAAAGAACTCTCATCAAAATGAACAAAGCAGGCTAATACCAAGACATATTATAGTTAAATTTGTGAAATAGAGTGATAAAGAAAAAACAATCTGAAAGGAGCAATACAAAGGAAGTCCCTTACTTATAAGGGAATACCCACAAGGTTAGCAGTAGATGTCTCCACAGAAAACTTGGCAAGCTAAAAGACAGCAGAACGATATATTTAACATGCTGAATGGGGAAAGTCTATAGCCAAGAATACTCTATCCAGCAAGACCATCATTCAGAATAGAAGGAGAGATGAAGAGTTCCCAAGAACAAAAACTAAAGTAGTTTGTAAACAGTAGAACTTATCAATGAAACCAGGAGCTAGTTCCTTGGGGGAAAAAAAAAAAAAAAAAGATAAACCCCTAGCCAGACTCATTAAAAAGAAAAGAGTAAGTACCTAAATAAATAAAATCACAAATGAGAGAGAAGAAATAATAATACAGAAATACAAAGAAATTAAGAGTGTATTATGAAAAACTATATGCCAACAAATTGGGCAACCTGGAAGAAATGAATAAATTCCTAGACATATAATCTACTAAAATTGAAACTGGAAGATATAGATAACTTGAACAAACTGATAACCAGCAAAGAAATTGATCAGTAATAAAAAATCTCCCAACAAACAAAAGTCCAGGGCCAAATGGCTTCCCAGGTGAATTCTACCAAAATTTTAAAGAAGAGTTAATACCTATTCTTCTCACACTATTCCCCAAAAAAATAGAAATGAAAGGAATGTTTCCAAGCTCATCCTATGAAGTCAGCATTACCATGATTCCAAAACCAAAGACTCTACTAAAAATGAGAACTACAGGTCAATATCTCTAATGAACACATATGCAAAAATTTTCAACAAAATACTAGCAAATCAAACCCAAAAGTACATTAAAAGAATCATTCACCACAATCAAGTGGGATTTATTTCTGGGCTAAAAGGTAATTCCATATTTGCAAATAAATTAACATATTAATAAAAATAGGTTAGTAACCATATGATCCTCTCAAGATATGAAGGAAAAGCATTTGACAAAGTACAACGTCCCTTCATGAAAACAAACCTCAACAAAGCAAGGATAGAAGGAACATCCCTCAATATCATAAAGATCATATATGAAACCCCACAACTAATATCATTCTTAATCGGAAACAAACAAACAAACAAACTTCCTCTCTAGTCAGGAAGAATGCAGGAATGTACATTCTAACCACTGTTATTTAACATAGTACTCAGCCTCAGCAATCAGACAACAAAAAGAAACAGAAAGCTTCCAAATCAGCAAAGAAGTCAAACATTCACTATTTGCAGATGATATTATGCCCCATATAGAAAACCCAAAGTTTCCACCAAATAATTGCTAGACCTGAAAATGAGTTCAGTAAAGTTGCAAGATATAAATCAGTGTAGAGAAATCTGTGACATTTCCATACACCAATAATGAAGAGCACAAAGAGAAATCAAAAGAAACCTTCCCATCTACGATCTCACCAAAAACCATAAGACACCTAGGAATAAACTAACCAAAGAGGTAAAAGAACTGTACTTGGAAAACTATAAAACACTGATGAAAGAAATTAAAGATGACAGAAAGAAATGGAAAGACATTATGCGCTCATGGATTGGAAGAACAAATATTGTTAAAATGTATATACTACCCAAAGCAATCTACATATTTATTTATTTTTTAAGATTTTATTTATTTATTTATTTATTTGTCAGAGAGAGCACACAAGCAGGGGGAGCAGCAGAGAGAGAGGGAGAAGCAGGTTCCCTGCTGAGGAAGGAGCCTGATGCGGGACTCAATCCCAGGACCCTGGGATCATGACCTGAGCGGAAAGCAGAGGCTTAACCATCTGAGCCGCCCAGAAGCCCCGCAATCTACATATTTAATGCAATCCCTATCAAAATATCACTAGCATTTTTCACAGAGTTGGGGTAAACAATCCTACAATTTGTATGGAAACACAAAAGACCCTGAATACCCAAAGCTGCCTTGAAAAAGAAAAGCAAAGCTAGAGGCATCACCATTCTGGACTTCAAGGTATATTACAAACCTGTAGTGATCAAGACAGTATAGTACTGCATAAACATAGACATAGATAGATCAATAGAACAAAATAGAAAATAGAAAACCCAGATATAAACCCATAACTGTACAGTCAATTAATCTTTGACAAAGCAGAATATAATATCCAATGGAAAAATGACAGTCTCTTCAACAAATGGTGTTGGGAAAACTGGACAGCAATATGCAAAAGAATGAAACTGGACCACTTTCTAGCACTGTACACAAAATAAATTCAAAATGAATGAAAGACATAAGTGTGAGATAGGAAACCATAAAAATCCTAAAAAAGAACACAAGTAGTAACCTCTTGGACATCAGCCATAGGAACTTCTTACTAGATATGCCCCTGAGGCAAGGGAAATAAAAGCAAAAATAAACCATTGGGACTTCATCAAAATAAAAAGCTTCTGCACAGTGAAGGAAACAATCATCAAAACTAAAAAGCTACCCAATGAAGAAGATATTTGTAAATGACAGATCTGATAGAAGGTTTGTATCCAAAATATTTAAGAACTTATAAAACTCAACACCTAAAAAACAAATAATCCAGTTAAAAAATGGATAGAAAACATGAAAAGATATTTCTACCAAGAAGACATATAGACACATAAATAGATGTTCGACATTACTCAACATCAGGGAAATACAAATCAAAACCACAATGAGATAGCATCTCATACCTATCAGAATGGATAAAATAATAAAAAAAAAAAACCCACACACAAGAAAAAGTAAGTGTTGGCAAGAATGTAATGAAGAGGGAACCCTCACACACTGTTTGTGGGAATGCAGACTGGTGCAGCCACTCTGAAAAACAGTGTGAAGTTTCCTCAAAAAGTCAAAAGCACTACTCTATGATCTGGCAATTAAGTATTTACTCAAATAATACAGAAACAGTGCTCTTCTAAGGGATGCATATACCCTGATGTTTATAGCAGCATTATAAAATATCCATGGACTGTTGAATGGATAAAGAAGATGTGGTTTATATATACAGTGGAATATTACTCAGCCATAACAGAAGAATGAAATCTTGCCATTTGCAATGACATGGATGGAACTAGGGAGTAGTATGATAAGCAAAATAAGTCAATCAGAGAAAGACAAATACTGTATTATTTCACTCATATGTGGAATTGAAGAAACAAAACAGATGAACATATGAAAAAAAAACCAAAAAAAAGAGGGATGCCTGAGTGGCTCAGTGGGTTAAGTGTTTGCCTCCTTTGACTCGGGTCCAGAGTCCTGGGATAATGCCCCACATTGGGCTCCTTGCTCAGTGGGAAGCCTGCTTCTGTCTCTGCCTGCTGTTCCACCTGCTTGTGTTCTCTCTCTCTGACAAATAAATAAATAAAATATTTAAAAAGAGTGAGAAAGGCAAGCCAGGAAACAGACTCTTAACTATAGAGAACAGATTGAAGGTCAGTGGGAGGGTTGTGGGTGGGGAATGGATTAAATGGATTATGGGTTAAGGAGAGCACTCAGATTGATGAACACTGGGTGTTGTATATAAGTGTTGAATAATTAAATTTTACACCTGAAACTAATATTTCACTGTGTGTTGGCCAGCTGAAATTTAAATAAAAACTTTTTAAAAGGCTAAAATAGAAGCAAAAAACAGTTAACACATTAACTTATACCCATATTTCAGGTTTTTAAAAGTTTTTTTATAATAATTATACATATACCTAACATTCACAATGTTAAATTATCTTTATTATTCCCCTGATTTAAGAAATCGGCAATATGTATTGGTTATTTAAATCTTATAAGTGACTTACATTTTATTTTATTTTACTTTAGATTTATTTATTTATTTATTTATTTATTTATTTATTTATTTGATAGAGATCACAAGGAGGCAGAGAGGCAGGCAGCAGAGAGAGAGGAGGAAGCAGGTTCCCCGCAGAGCAGAGAGCCTGATGTGGGGCTGGATCCCAGGACCCTGGGATCGTGACCCAAGCCAAAGGCAGAGGCTTAACCCACTGAGCCACCCAGGTGTCCCGTGACTTACATTTTAAACATATTTGAAAATTATAGAAGTACACCTTGTTTGGTTACTTGGAAGGAATTTACATGTATGAGGTTATCCATATTCTTTTTACTTCTAATGAAGTTCACTGTTCCAATGAAATTCTCTATTCATTGAAAATTGTATTTTCCTAAATTTACTCTTTGATAGATTTATGAATGTGCCCACATCAAAGCCAGGGCAAAGCTACCCATATATATAATATATTTTATTTCAAATAACTAAATTGGATTATAAGTTTTGGAATATTAGTTTGCTGATTTCAAAGTAACTGAAGGCCATTAACTGAGATTTCATGTTAAGATTCTACCAAAAGTTAAAGGAAACCTATCTTGCATAGTTCATGATTAGATTGAGAAAAAAGTATTTCAGTTGCTTGTGGTCTTCATGACCAAAAATTCTTGATTTTTATTGTTCTTTTTCATATTAGCTGCAACCACAAGAGATTGACATTGAAATTGTCATGGTGGAATATCAGTAATTTCATATCAATTAACCAATGATCTTCTCTAATCCTGCCTTGCATTTCTGACATCAAGTCCAAATTATAAATATCCCTGTAATACACAAATCATTTTTTTTAGTCACAGTAAATTATATTTTCTTACAACTTCACACTAAATGTACAAAAAACACTATGTGAAGAAACAGATAATATATTCTAAGTTCACTTCAAAACCCAATCATTGTGTTTTTAACAAGTAAAAATGTCTATTTTTGTGAGGAATTATGAACAGAGGAATTACACATTTGTTTTCTTTTCACTTCTTTTATCTCTACTTTTCTCCTGCCTGCCTTCCCTCCTAATGGCCTTTTCCTTCCTTCCTTTGTTCTCCCTTCCTTCTTTTCTTAACATGTGACAATTATACATTTCTGCCCTATCCCTTAGAGCACAGAATAAAAAAAAAAGAAAAAAAAAAAAAAAAAGGAAACTGATTTTTTTTTCCTTGAAGTTTGTAAGAGTAAACAACAAAAACTTGCTTAAGAATGTAAACCATTCTGTTTTTTTCAGTTTGGGCTTTCATAAGGAAGAATTACTTAGGAGTCAGAATTCTGTGTCCCATTATTGTTATTACTTCTTAGTGAAGACATGGTGCATCATTTTTGTTTCCTGTTGCATGAAATTAATGAGAAATTTAAATGAAATAATGCACATAAGCTTAACAATGTGCATGCCATATATTAAACATTAAATAAATATCACTAATTATTACTTCCCCCTTTAATTATGAATTGATGTAGCAAAATAAGAAATTATAATGAATGGCAGTGTTATGGTTCTTATTGTTTTTAGATCCCCTCCTCCAGTTTGCTTCTCATATTTCACTCTTGTCTTCTCAGCAAGCTCATACCGTCTTTTAATAAAGACAGTGTGTTGTAGTGAAGAGACTGCTTCATCTGGAATCAGTCAGATTTCTTCAAGCTTCTGCCATTCTTAGATTTTGGGAAAGTAATTTAACATTTCTGAGCTAATGCCTTAGAATGGAAATAATGATGTCAGAGTCCCTGTCTACTCAAATGCTTATAATAAAATTTTCAAGAAATAATAGATGAGAAAGTTCTTTCTAAACTCAGTTTTACATATGTTAGTTGCTATATCTCAAGTCCTACCTTGTAAAAGGTTACGGCCTTTGCCAAGCTATCTTTTTTCTTTTGAAGTAGATCAAAATTTGCCCAAAAATCCTAGGTTACTTAACCCAAAAGGAGGTGAGTTGTCTCATTCATAATCCTGCTTCACTCACCTTTGGTCAACATGAATTTATCTTACATGAGTCTGCTGATTTTTTTTGTCATTTTAACATGGGTTTGGGGCTTGCACAAAGGGAAAATAAAAGTCCTTATAACCCACCTGTTGAAAGAGAAATTGCCTAGTATAAGAACAGAAAATGGCAGTGGGCAGTGGCAAATGGCTTGATTCATTGTTTAGGGGCTGGAAGGCATAAGATTAGAAAATTGGTGTTATGGGCTGAATTGTGCCCCTCCAAAACTCACGCTGAAGTCCTAATCCGCAGTACCTCAAAATGTAACCATATATGGAGATTAGGTTTTAAAGAGGTAATTAATTAAAATGAGGTCTTCAGGCAGGCCCTAATCTGATATAAATGGTGTCCTTATAAGAATTTGATGGGGCACCTGGGTGGCTCAGTCAGTTGAGCATATGACTGGTTACAGCTCAGGTCATGATCTCAAGGTCTTGAGATTGAGCCCCATGTTGGGGCTCCATGCTCAGCAGGGAGTCTGCTCGAGATTCTCTCTCTCCCTTTGCCTGTCCCCCTGTTCACACACTCTCTCTTTTTCTCTCTTAAATAAATAAATAAATATTTAAAAATAGAAGAGGAAGGCTGCCTGGATGGCTCAGTGTATTAAAGCCTCTGCCTTTGACTCCGGTCATGATCCCAAGGTCCTGGAATTGAGCCCCGCATTGGGCTCCCTGTTTCCCCCCTCCTCTGCCTGCTTTTCTGCCAGCTTGTGTCTCTGTCTATCAGATAAATAAACAAAATCTTTTAAAAAAGGAGGAAATTTAAACTAGAAACATTCATAGAGGGATAACCTTGTGAAGACACAGAGAGTAGGTGATCATCCACAAGCCAAGTAGAGAGCATTAGGAGAAATCAAACCTAGAAATACCTTGATGTTGACCTTCTAGCCTCCAAAACTGTGAGAAAATATACTTCTATTGTTTAAGCCACCCAGTCTGTGGTATTGTGTTAAGGTATGTTTACCATGCACGGGGTTGGGTATGCCACCATCCACTAGAAAAAGACATTACAAAATAAATACAAACGTTATAAACAAGCACACAAATACACAGAAAGTCTTGGCCAATTAACTAAAGCCAGTCCCTGTTATCGGCCAGTCTACTATTAGCATGCGGACTCATGAACAGAGTGGAAACCTTGTCAAAAACAGAGGTTTTGTGTAGGTCCAACAACATGAGCCTTCACTCAATAAAGGTGATCCAACTACCACCACTATGGAATGTCCTAACTATGTTAAGCCCACCCACTGCCATCAATTTGGCCCTACTCCCTGAGGAATTTAATCAGCTTCATGGTAACAAGTTACCATGTTATGTTGGTATCCTTGCAACCTGGAAGGGCAGGAATTCTCCCTCACTAGAATCAACATATATTTTAGGTTTAGGTTTCTTTTTCTTATCCTAAGGTCTGTAGCCTCCACCACTCTCAAAGAAGTTACCAAATGTTCAAACCATGACAAAGACCTTAACATTGCATAGGACCAATAGCTACACCTAACAACAAAGAGGTACATCAGTGGAGGAGTGGACATGGAATTCCCCAGTTTGATCACATAACTTACTACTCAGAGACTCGAGAGAATTATTCTTAACACTATTTAAATATATGTCTCTTCCATCTTAAAAAAAAAGAAAAAAATATATAAATATACCCTCTCTGTATTAGCATTCCCCAGAGAATCAGAACTAATAAGGATATATTTATATGGGTATAATTATACTACCAGAAATTGGGCTAATGGGAAATGTAAATATGAGACTGATGCATCAGCAATGTAGAGACGCAGGAGAGCTCTGTAGTATAGTCCCGGTCTAATTCTGAAGGCCAGAGAACCAGGAGAACCAACAGTTACAGATACAGTTTAAAAGTTGGCGGGTCTTGGTCTCAAACCCAAGAAAAGCTCATGTTTCAGTTCAAATCTGAAGGCAGAGGAAAATTGATGTTTGAACATGAAGGTAAGAGGAATCCCTTCTTACTCACTAGAAAGTTAGCCTTTCTGTTCTATTCAGAGGCTCAGTTGATTGGATAGGGTCCACTCACATTAGGGAGGGCACTCCACTCACTCAGCCTATGGATTCAAATGTTAATTGCATCCAGAAACACACTCACAGACACACCCAGAATGACCAAATGTCTGGCCACCCTACGTCCAGTTAAGATGACATGTAAAACTAAGTATCACATTTTCTTAACCTCACATCCTCCTCTAACTTTTGTCTTATTTCCAAGTATATTAAACCACTGAAGCTTCAACCTGGCTTTACTGATGTGAAGACACATTTTCTCTTTTTTCAGAGTGCCTACAGCACACAGGAGGTTCCAGAATAACACAGTCCAAGCCACTTTTCCTATAAATAGGATACAAAATTCTGTCATTTCTAAATGGACTTCATTAGTCTAGCACTGTGTAGAAGATGGCTCAAGTATTCAATTAATGGTAAATATTTTTGTCTTTCCAAGGATATTGAAAACATTAATTTTTAAGTTAAGAGTTGTTTATATTGTAGTGAGCCATTTATGATACACTTTTTAATGATACCAGGTGGATCATTCTAATTCCAGATTAACTACATCCCACTGACACAATTTCTTCCCCACCCTGCTGCCACCTGTCTGGTAGCAAACCTATTCAGCTGTGGAAAATGACAGCTGGCTCTTCAGGGTGGGAAGTTGTGGGAGCAGGAGTCAGGTGAAAATGACTCATTAGCAATGAAATGGAAAAATTGTGCAGACTTCCCTGTGGACATTGTGGATGATGCATAGCTCTTTTTTTCCAAGGCCTCTCTTACTCTGATTGCTCAGTTGACAATTAAATGCAAAACAAAACAAAAAAGAATGCATTTAATTCTCAAACATATTTTAAAATTACTATGATGCAACTCTTTCATATCTAGTCAATGTATTTATATTATCTCAACACAAGTTGAAGTTCCACTGTGACATGAATCACAACAAAGTGCCCAAAGAAAAATAGTCTGATATTTTAGTTTTTTGAGCATGTTAAGGGATATTACATTAGAAAGAACCCTGGAATTCAGAGTGGGCATACTGTCTAGCTGATGAGTGTCTAGTCACTCATCAGCTATACAAAATCACATAGTTCTCCTAACTCCTGTAGACGTCAAAATGTACAGGAAGAAAACAGACTTTAATAGACACAGTGATTAGATTATGCTTAATTATAAATTTTTCTCTCCCTTTCCTGCTTCCTTTAGATTTATTTACTTAAAGTCACTTAGAGTTATTAATAGATTACTTATTTTTCTTAAATACCTCTCATATTTGTGGAATTTTATACTGTTTAAAGATTTTTTCATTGGGTATGTGGATTATTTGAAATATAAATAAGACAAAGTTCTATATTCAGCTTTTCAAATATGGAGATTTGGGGAAAGTATGGAGATAGCTCTGTTATCATGAAATTAAAAATACAGATGTTTTGCAAAAGCTCCTCATATGCTATATCCACTTAGAGTTCCCATATGTTATTAGTATCAGTACATTTATAGGAATTTTTTTATAGTAAGTTAATTGTTGTATAATGTCTCTTAAATGCTCTTTTAATTATGGAAACTTAATTATGTTTAGCTAAATAATTATTCATATTTTTCAGACCAAAATGGTAGCAACACTAAAATGATAAAAAAAGAAACTTAATTTATGAAAAACACCTGTCAATGCCTAGTGGTACCCTGATAGTAAACAGTAGTGTATGCCTTTTAGGACCTTCGTTCTCAAGAGAATATCCAAATGTTAGTGACACACTGATGTGCCAGGAATAACAGCAAGCACAAAGATGGGCTGGCACAGTTCCAAAAATAAACTTTTCTTAGACCACATCTCATCTTTTATCATTGGAACTCCTTTTTTACATACATATACTTGTCTTCTGACCTTTTTCATTTCCTGACAGCCCAAAGCCCTACTATTAAGTAGCAGCCACCAGAAGTCATGGTGTTGCATCTGTCACTATTAGTTAAGAATACCATCCAACTTCAAGGTAACTAGAATTTTTGTCCTTTAGTCTTTTTTGGCTTCCTCAGTTTGAGGTCAAAAGGGCTGTCTGTAGCAAATAACCGAGCACAGAATTTTATTGAAATATTTCATTCAAAACCATGAACTCCCAGGCTAAACTTGTTACTGCCATTTGTCACATGTTTACCACATGTATCTTCTATCTTGAAAAACTCTTACCTCCCCTAAGTCCAATGTCATGAAACAAAATTGCTTTTCAGTCACCACACCAAAAATCTTCTCAAAGAATGGAGCAGGCTGGGGGCGCCTGGGTGGCTCAGTGGGTTAAAGCTTCTGTCTTCGGCTCAGGTCATGATCCCAGGGTCCTGGGATCGAGCCCCACATGGGGCTCTCTGCTCAGCAGGGAGCCTGCTTCCTCCTCTCTCTCTGCCTACTTGTGATCTCTGTCTGTCAAATAAATAAATAAAATCTTAAAAAAAAAAAAAAAAAGAATGGAGCAGGCTGGAGTCAGTTTTCACAGACTTTATTCTCTTAGGGTGCTGACAATCTGTGAGAGCAACTAAAGCTGAAAAAGGTCTTTCCTGCCTTTCTACCACTGGTGCTGCAGCTGTTAGCACTTCTGGTGTCAAGGTACAAATGTCATGAAGGTACTGTCAGTAAAGTAACAGCCATGAAAAACAGCCTGGCAATCTGGCTAACCGCCAGAGCTCTTAATCATCTCGTTACACGCTGCTTGGAGGTGGACTTCTGTTATCACTGTTCCCTCCAATTGCTCTTAATTGAAGCACAGGGATTTGCTTCACATCATTGAAATGAAATGTGACTCTGTTTAAGAGTGTAATTTCAAAATTGAAGACTAACTGAGGTGCTTAGAACATCATGGTTAAGTTTTCTGTAATTCACACATGTGTCATGGGAGGAAAGGGCTTAAATTAAGATCATTCCATAGTTTCCCACCCCAGAGTCTTCCATGGAGAAGAGTACATTTGAAAAGTTCAAATAGATGAGAGGTATATAACATTTAAATGTCTATTTTGAAAACTGTATGTGTTCTAATTAGAGAAAATTATCCAGATGTAAGTACAAATGACAGATCAATGAAATGATTTCTTAGACTTTAAGAGATAACTCTATAATTTAGTACAAAAAAGGTATAAAGAACTTTATTATGTCATGTCTTTCCCAAACTCTGTCACTTAAATTTGGTACAATGCATAACAGCAAAGGGGTAGTAGGAAGGTGCCTTTCTTCAGGGAGCCATACTGTTCACTAGGTATTTGAATATTGACAACCTGTATAGCATCATCAATTACTTTCTGATTTGCAGTTACCACCAGCTTTAGTCTTGGATATGGTAATTTACCAACCTATTTGTCAGTGTCTCCAGGATGTCTACAGTCTTAGAACAAAGCTTGTAGACACCATTTCTGGAGACATCTGTCACCAGAGGACATAATCAGAAAACAGGAATGACCCCTTTAGAAAAAATGACATATGCTCTCTTTACCATACAATTAAAAAGACAAATATCATAGACATTATTTTCCCAAGTCCACATTTCATATTTATATACCTTTGTCCGCACATTTCTACAAGATACATGAATTCACTTATTTCTATATCATTCATACTATTCTATCAACACTACTTTGCTAAGGTTTTAGCTGAATAATAACATAAATAATTATGAAAAAAATTACTGGCTCCCAGTAGATGTTCAATCATTGTGGACCCTTCACTGTCTAATTATCAACATAAGTCGCACATTTCTAGGATTTATCTTACAAAACTCTATGTGTCTAATCAATATACACATATGGACATCTCATATTCTCAACCTTATTATTTTTATACCACCCCATAACTTTTACTCTTTCAATATTACCTATTTTCCTATGGTTTGTCACCCATTTATTTCCTTTGAAAAGCAAAATAAGACAAAATAAAATATAAAATATCATTTTGTTTGACATACATTTTTACCTCAACTTTTCCATCTAGTATTTTACTATATTCTATGATTATAACTCAGAAAATGTTCCAAATCTGGGTTCACCTTCAATACTGAAGTACAGCCTGGGGTTTTTCTCACTGGCCAATAGCAATGGCCTCCGAACACTTTTTCCTGTCTCTCTTCCTCTCTCTACCTCATTTTGTTCTATCCTTTAAAATATATTTCCTTACAAACAACACTGCACTCATGAACAGAGGTATTTATAAGCTTCCCTTTGCCAAATAGTAATGTTCAGAAACATTAGGCTGAGGCTAATTATAATTTTTTCTTTCCAACTCCATTATCTGCTAGTCTATATTAAATGAACTACTCACCATACCAAATGTTTTTGATAGAGTAGGAAGTCAGTTAAGTTCTAACAGGATGTCTGGAGGTCAGCATCAAGGAAGTCATGGCCAGCTAGTGAAGATCAGAAGCCTATCCTAACAGTATTCCACAAAATGCTGGATCAAAGCAGACATATCCAAAATAGCAGACGCCATGACAAGAAACCCCTGACCAAATCAGGAAGAAAAAGTTAGAAATTCAGCTTCCCTCCCCAAGTAATGAATGTTCCACCCCTAGTTAGCAACTACCAATAAAAGAAATCCAGCTGTTTGCTCTCTCTCATTCCCCCTTTCCTGCCTTTGTATCTCCAGTGTACGTTAACAACCTTTCCTGATTGTTACTCAACTTCTGTGCTACCTGTCTATCCTTGAATTCCTTCTTATGACAAGACCAAGAATGTCAGTGACTCCATAAGTTCTGGCTGAGTCAAAGCCCAGGGCCCAGGGACTCCTCAGTTCACCAGGAAGCATCTTTTTGTTACCAGGAAGAGACACAAACTAATAGCAATTTGAGCCACCCTCATCATCTGTGAGTCTCCAAGTCTCACCTCCCTTGTGCTGGAGAGTTGCTTAGTCAGCACTGATCCTCCTTTTCTCTACTCACTCTTTCCCATCTACCTGGGAAGAGGACAGTCTGGTATCATTTATGAGAGACTGATTTTCAGGTCCAAGAAATAAAGGGACACTTTCTCTTTCCCACAAAAAGGTGTTCTTAGGTGACTAAGGGCCTCAGGGAAATGTCTGAGTTATTCCTCAAGATGCTAGCAGTCCTCCCTTTCAAAGTAGTTAATTTCTAGCTTGCCTGGGTACACACAAATAAGGATAGATTATCCAGTGTCTCCTGCCCTCCTAGATGTCTTAAACTTCCAACCAGAGAAACGTTAAAGAGTGCTTCCCAGCTGTTCTTGGAACTGACACTCATAAGTGTCATCACTTAGATCCATTACACTGACGGCTACGTGACTGTCCCATATTCCCAGGCTATCTCTATCTCATCAGAAATCTTTCTGGTCCTGCTCTTATGTGTTAGTGTCTTACATTTATTTCTTTCATCTTTTCTGACTGACTTTGTAATGCTTTCAGCCCATTCTTGTCTGCTCCCTCTGACAACTGCCAGAAGTGAGACAAGTCAAAACTGACACCAGGTAGATTAAATGCATTGGAGTTCACTTTGAAAGGTGCTCCTAAGAGTGGAGGAGGCTTTCTCTTATGCTGTGCTTTGTTCAGAAGTTCTATTTCATGCCTTTTGGGTTATGGGGTGCTATGATTCCAATTCCCCACTCCTCCCTGGATTCCTCTCATACCTACTTCTACATTCTCCTTTGCTGGTGGTGGGCAAGGAGCCCTGTAGGATATTCTGCCACCTATCACAGAGATCCTATAGCTCACATTGTTGTGTTCATACAGGTCAACATACAATTTGTTATAAGCCATTTTACTTCCTAGCAATGGACCCTGCCCAACGAGATTTTTCCTTCTGTGTTTTTCTTATTCATCACTTAATTGATGACATTCAACCAAAGCAATTCAGGGATGCAGAGAATTAAAAAAGAAGAAGAAGAAGAAGGAGGAGGAGGAGGAGGAGGAGGAGGAGGAGGAAGAAAAATTTATTTAATCTGAACTGGTGACAGAAAGAGGTCCAAAGATTTCAATGGGTTTGACAAGAAATATTCAGACCATCAAAGATACTTTCATCCCTGGTGGCCATTATCTGCCACTAACTGTTGAAAAGCCTATCAAAATGAGGGGAATGAGCTATTCAGAGATCTTGGAGTCATGATGATGGCCTTTTCTGGGGGAACAACTCTAGGATTTCAGAGTTACTTATGGGACATCATTGTTATTTTTTCCATCAGGGTCTTCAGGAAGGGTGACACTCCTACAACTTCAGGCACCAGGATGAGTTATAGGTCCTGGGACTCCAGGTCATCACAGGTCATGCCAGCCATGCCATTGTCATGAGACAAATGGACAGTAGACTGGGGATGCCCATAGTCCACTCACCCTCAGAACTCTGTGAGAGAGTTTCAAATTAAGGTCCTATCAATATCAGAGCGCAGAATCAGCTCTCCTCAGAATAATAGTTCTTTTGGCTTCTATTGAGATTCTCAGGAGAGGACTAGAGCCCCTCTTTGGAATAGGAGACCAGATTTAGTTGCTCTTTTTTACAGGAATCAACTCTCTCCCTGAAGGCAAAGATTTTCCTTTATGGTGTATATAGAGACACCAGGATCAGCTCCCATTAAAAGGCCTAAAAAAGAAAAACAAAAAACAAACAACAGCAACAACAACATCAAATACACTGGTTTGTAAGACTAAATTCAATATCAGTGCATGGGTGCCTTTTTCTAAGTTTCTGAAGGAAACTTATGTTGATTGAAAAAGGAAGAATGAGCAGATGTTCTCTGTTCTGGGGGTGCATGAGGTTGAGGATGTCTGCAGGACCCAGGCTCTCACTGAACCAGGGACAATACTTTGATGGTTTCAGGGAGACAATCCTTGGGGCCCTGAGTATCCAAGATGATGCTCTTGGGGTTTAGCAGGAACCCCTAGGGGACTGTCACTGTTTATCTCTCCTTTAAATGAATAACCAATCCTCAATCCCATCTGACACTCCCTCTGGATGCATCTTGAAAAATTAGAACCAGTTTGACCCTGACAACTCCTATGCTTATTTCCCAAGACCATTTCTTTTGTAACACTGTTGGCCTCAATATAAACTAAACTAGAGAATGAAGAAGTTTGAAAAAAAAAAAGATAGTCTTAACTATAACACAGTATTAATACTTGATTTCTTCTGTAAAATGGACCAAAATTCTATATAGTCAGGCCTTTATGGCCCTGTACCAGAGCCCTGATCTGTCCATACTCTTTCTGCCCCTCAACCCACCATCAGTTCAGTTGCCTCAGGCCCTTTGAATTCTGTTAAACTTCCACCTTACCTGTGTTCTGTCAAGTTCTCGATGTGCCTGTCCCCCTGTGTCTCTTTTGTAAACTGGTTGCTGACGAGATCTTGTACATATATACCTCTGTTTTTTCTTGAGTCACTTAACTCCTCTGTTTGCTTCTTTTTGTGTGTGTCAGATTGAAATATATCTTTTTTTTGAACATTTTATTTATTTATTTGACAGACAGAGATCACAAGTAGGCAGAGAGGCAGGCAGAGAGAGAGGAGGAAGCAGGGTCCCTGCTCAGCCCTCGATGTGGGGCTCGATCCCAGGACCCTGAGATCATGACCTGAGCTGAAGGCAGAGGCTTTAACCCACTGAGCCACCCAGGTGCCCCTGGGTGATTGAAATATATCTTTAGAGGACTGGATGGATGTTGCTGAACTCTTTATATAAATATATATATATATATATATATATATATATATATATATATATATATATATATAATTTTTTTTTTCCTCATTAGTTTCCTCAGTTAATGGCCTGATAATTGGAGCCAATTGTCTGGTTGGCCTACCTTGAGATGTGAACTTTAAGGAATATTCCCAAACAGCTGCAGACACTCATTTTGCTTCAGGGATGTACCCTGTTTTTTCCAGTCCATCCTAAACTACTTATTTTCATTTTTTTGGTGAAAACAATAAAAACAACAACAACAAAGGGCACCTGGATTGCTCAGTGGGTTAAGCCTCTGCCTTCAGCTCAGGTCATGATCCTGAGATCGAGCCCTGAATTGGACCCTCTGTTCAATGAGGAGCCTGCTTCCCCCTCTCTCTCTGCCTATTTGTGATCTCGATCTGTCAAGTAAATAAATAGAATCTTAAACAACAACAACAATAACAACAACAACAAAGTGTTTCTGTTCATCTGTCCAAGCTGATGAGTTTTAGCACCAGGGATCCTCTTTCTCTGCCTTCTGGGCTTTTATCCCCTTCCAGCCTTCCTGACTCAACCCCCCTTCCACCTCCTATCTGGGCACCGCCATGGACATTACTTGCAAAACTAGCTTCTACACCATTCTCACTATCTCTGACATCATTGGCTCCTGCTTCTCCTACACTTACTACCAAAGAGGAGAACAAAAAGCACCACAAGCTGATGGGTTGCCTTGTTATGAGGTTCAAAGTGAACCATTAGAGGCCCAAGATTTCCCTTGGATTTAAACCATTTCAGATTTCCCCAGAGGAGCCTCAAGTAAAATTGACAATGGGGAACAAGTTAAGTTATTTTCTACTAAACATAGGTGCAGCATATTTGGTATATAAGTTAATTTAAATTTCTTGGCTTAATTAAAATAGGCACGTCTTTAGAGTTATCAGGATTAAATATAAAACTTCCTTCTACCAAGGTTTACTAAAGGTCAAATAAACTCATGTTACCTCTGATGCAATTTGTCAACAAAAACGATGACTTAAAATGATGGTTAACTTTCACAGTTGTTCAACATAGTACTGGAAGTCCTAACCTCAGCAATCAGACAACAACAACAGCAAAATAAATAAATAAATAAATAAATAAATAGCATCCAAATTGGCAAAGAAGAAGTCAAACTTTCATTCTTCACACATTATTTAGAAAAACTGAAAGACTCCATCAAAATATTACTAGAATTGATACAGGAATTCAGCAGTCTCAGGATATAAAATCAATGCACGGAAGTCTGTTGCACTTCTATACACCAACAATAGAGTAGGAGTAAGAGAAATTAAGGAATCAATCCCACTTACAATTGCACCCAAAGTGATAAGATACCTTGGAATAAACTTAACCAAAGAGATAAAAGATCTGCCCTCTGAAAACTATAGAACACTTACGAAAGAAATTGAGGAAGACACAAAGAAATGGAAAAACATTTCATGCTCATGGACTGGAAGAACAAATATTGTTAAAATACCTATACTACCGAAAACAATCCACATATTTAATGCAATCCCTATCAAAGTAACACCAGGATTTTTCACAGACCCGGAACAAGCAATTCCAAAATGTGCATGGAACCAGAAAAGACCCTGAATTGCCAGGAGAATTTTGAAAAAGAAAAGCAGGAGGTGTCACAATCCCAGACGTCAAGCTGTATTACAAAGCTCTAATCATCAAGACAGTATGGTATTTATACAAAAACAGACACACTGATCAATGGAACAGAATACAGAACCCAGAAATGGAACCTCTACTCTACAGTCAACTAGTCTTTGACAAAGCGGGAAAAAATATCCAATGGAAAAAACACAGTCTCTTTAACAAATGGTGCTGGGAAACCTGGGTAGTACATGTAGAAGAATGAAAATGGACCACTTTCTTACGTCACACACAAAAATAAATGCAAAGTGGATGAAAGACCTAAACGTGAGAAAAGAATCCATCAAAATCCTACAGGAGAGCACAGGCAGAAACTGCTTTGAACTTGATTACAACAATTTCTTGTGAGACATATCTCCAGAGGCAAGGAAACAGAAGCAAAAATGAACTATTGGGCCTTCATCAAACTAGAAAAGTGTTTTTTGTTTTTGTTTGTTTTTTGTTTGTTTGTTTTTTGTTTTTTGTTTTTTTCCCATGGCAAAGGAAACAATCAACAAAACTAAAAGGCAACCTATAGAAGGAGAGGAGATATTCGCTAATGACCTATCAGATCAAGGGCCACTATCAAAAATCTATAAAGAACATCTCAAAAGTAATATCTAAAAAACAAACCAACCAACAAACAAACAAATCCAGTCAAGAAATGGGCAGACGATGTGAAGAGACTTCCCCAAAGAAGACCTACAAATGGCCAATAGACACAACATCAACATCACTAATCATCAGGGAAACACAAATAAAAACCACAATGAGATACCACCTCACACTTGTCAGAATGGCTAAAATTAACAATTCAGGAAATTACAGATGTTGGCAAGGATTCAGAAAAGGGGAACCCTCTTACACTGTTGGTGAGAATGCAAACTGGTGCACCCACTCTGGAAAACTGTATGGAAGATCCTCAAAAAGTTAAAACAGAACTGCTTTAAGACCCAACAATTGCACTACTGGGTATTAATCCAAAGGATACAAATATAGTGATTTGAAGAGGCACATACACCCCAATATTCATAGCAGCAATTGCAAAAATATGAAAAGAGCTCAGATGTCCATTGGTGGATGAATGGATATGGAAGATGTAGTATATTTGTATAATGGAATATTACTCAGCCAGCAAAAAGAATGAATTCTTTGCATTTACAACAACATGGATGGAACTAGAGTGTATTATACTCAGTGAAATAAGTCAGTCAGAGAAAGACAAATACTACATGATTTCACTCATATGTGGGATTTAAGGAACAAAACAGGGGCACCTGGTTTGCATAGTTGGTTAAGTGACTGCCTTTGGCTCAGGTCATAATCCCCATGTCCTGGGATAGAGCCCCACATCATGCTCCCTGCTCAGAGGGGAACCTGCTTCTCCCTCTCTCATTTCCCCTGTTTGTGTTTTTTCTATCTCTGCCAAATAAATAAAATCTCGAAAGAAAGAAAGAAAGGAAGGAAGGAAGGAAGGAAGAAGGAAAGAAAGAAAGAAGGAAAGAAAGAAGGAAAGAAAAAAATAAACAGATGAACATAGAAGAAGGGAAGGAAAAGTAAAATAAGATCAAAATAGAGAGTGAGGCAAGTCATATGAGACTCTTAACTCTTGGGAAAAACTGAGGGTTACTCAAGGGCAGGTCAGTGTGGGAATGGGGTAATTGGGTGATGGATTAAAGAGGGCACTTGATGTAATGAGCACTGGTTGTTATATACAACTGATGAATCACTAAATTCTACTCTGAACCTAATAATACACTATATGTCAACTAAATTTAATTTAAAATATTTAAAAAAAGGTTGATTTTGTCTGTCTCATAATATTTTCATGGGTAATTGATAAGAACAAGCAAGTTCAATAAATAAAATAGTTCAAATTTTTCAAAATCTTCAGTAATCTGAAACTTTAAAGTTTTACTAAGTTAAATGACAAATTAGATTGAATTCATTGGATACCTAAGTCTTCTCCAAATAAAATAAAATATTAAAGCATTGATTACTGAATGAACATAAGTTTGTCTGCTTTTGGCCTATTATTGCAGAGAAAATGAGGATATTGTGTCTATCGATAAACATGCCTTAAGCTTTATTTAAAGATTGCACTATGGAAAAACATGGTTTTAAAAATTATGAAATGTATTTATAAATTTTAGTTCTAAAAAGTTCTGGTGTAGCAAACAGTATACAATTGGTTACTACCTAATTTTCACTGGAGACTAAGGTTACTAAGAGTTAAAATTCTGATAAATATAAATAAGAGTGATAGAAATAACTGAAACAGGGACACCTGGGTGGCTCAGTGGGTTAAGCCTCTGCCTTCGGCTCAGGTCATGATCTCAGGGTCCTGGGATCGAGCCCCACATTGGGCTCTCTGCTCAGTGGGGAGCCTGCTTCCCCCTCTCTCTCTGCCTGCTTCTCTGCCTACTTGTGATCTCTGTCTATCAAGTAAATAAAAAACATAAAAATAAAATTAGAAATAACTGAAGCAACACTATATGTAAGAAATGTTAGATGTATTTTTTTAAACATTTTATTTATTTATTTGAAAGAAAGACAGAGTGAGAACATGAGCTAGGTGAGGAACAGAGGAAGAAGGAGACTCCCTGAATGCCTATGCTGTATTGGATCCTAATCCTGGGACTCTAAGATCATGACCTGAGCCCAAGGCAGACACATAAGAGCCTGAGCAACCCAGGTGCCCCTAGATATAATTTTGATTTAAAAAAAAAATATATATATATATATGGAATGGAAATAAATTGAGAAACACACATACACACACATACACACACATAATTTTACTTAAAATGAGACTGGTTATTTAGAGTAAAGCCTTCAGGCAAAACCTTAAAAAAAAAAAAAGTTGTAAAAGGTTAGTGAAGAGAAACCTTTGGAAGAGAACTCTGTGTACAATCAGAACTGACTAAGATTGAAATGGATGGATTTTCAAAATTACACTGGTATAAGATTGAGATTCAGCTTTCTCTATTTTAAAATGACAAAGTTTTCAGGGAGCCTCAGTGGCTCAGTCTAAGCATCTGCCTTTGGCTCAGGTCATGATTCTGGGGTCCTGTGATCCAGCTTCATATTGGGCCCCCTGTTCATCAGGGATTCAGCTTCTCCCTCTCCTGAAACTTGCACTCTCTCTTTCTCACTATCTCTGTCTCTCTCTCAAAAAAATAAAAAAAATAAATAAAATCTTAAAAAAAAAAAAAAGAGTTTTCTTAGATTGTTCAACTTCTGTTGATAAGAATTTTTTTTTTTTTTAATTCTTTTCTTCTTGGGACGCCTGGGTGGCTCAGTTGGTTAAGCGGCTGCCTTCGGCTCAGGTCATGATTCCAGCATCCTGAAATCGAGTCCCACATCGGGCTCCTTGCTTGGCAGGGAGCCTGCTCCTCCCTCTGCCTTTGCCTGCCTCTCTGTCTGCCTGTGCGCTCTCTCTCTCTCTCTCTCTCTAACTAAT
>ML105657.1:11100-95311 GCA_003697995.1 Taxidea taxus jeffersonii | reverse complement strand
CTTTCTTTCTTTCTTTCTTTCTTTCTTTCTTTCTTTCTTTCTTTCTTTCTCTTTCTTTTTAATCTTTCCAATCTGACTATGGTGCACATACTAAAGCATTACGGTTGTAATTAAACTTGGACACCTCCTCCCTTCTCATCCTCCTTTCATTTCTCCTTTTTTTCATTTTCCTTCCTCTTTTATTCCTTTCCTTCTCTCCTTTACTTCCTGCTGTTAATTAATTGCAGCGGTATTCCATTAGTTGTGTGCCAATCCAGACTCAGTTTACTTCCATCCTGAATTTCCTTCCAAACCTGCCCCAGTGAAGGCTGAGTTTTCTCTTTTTGCCAATAAATTAAATACTTTTTTATTGCTATTTGATGATGAAAGTAAAGCTAATCATCACCAACATCATCAACTACTGAACCAGTGAACACAGTTATTTGCAATAAGATACTCTTTCTATATATATACTATATACAATGCTTAGTATGAAATATCCATATTCATGAAAGGAGTGAAACAAAAATTCAAAATTATTCATGTGGGTAAAATAATAAGATATACTCATGCTATCAAATTTTTTAGAGCAACTGGACTGCTGGGATAGGGCACCTGCCCGTCTCAGTTGGTAGAGCATGTAACTCTTAATCTCAAGGTGTAGAGATTATTTAAAAATCTTAAAAAAAAAAAAAAAGAGGAACCAGATTGCTAAAATATTTCAGTTGCTTAAAATATTTTTTAAAACATATAAGTGCACACACTCCATTCTGACTAGCAATAAATATTCTCATTAACTAAATAAATGAATGATTGTTCAAAAATTATGTGACATGAATTTTTATATATGTTATGCTACTGAGAAGCTATACATACTTTCAAAATTGGCATTGTTCACCTACCAAATATTTATTCACTACCTGGATGTGTAATTTTCTTTTACATGGTCAAAAGGCTTTAGCACATTACCTATTTCTGACCCCTTTTGGGCTAAAGTAGGTTCAAAATGGACTTATGTACCCCAGACACTAAGAACAAGACAGTCCACCATTCACCTTTACTTGGAGCCCAGAATATGTTTATTCTACATATCTTTTTATGGACAAATTCCTTATTAAGTCAATAATGTCTGGGTCATGACTAAGGCTAAAGTAATATAAAGTAATGACACATTTTTGCAAACAAAGTAACTACTAATCCAGATATAAATTATTAGATTAAAACTTTGCTTTTCAATTATCTTAATTATTAAAAACAAGTTAAAGTACCTTTTTAATCAATAAATACAAAATTAGTGAATGTTAATTTTATGTGAATTAATCTGTCTTGTAAAAGAGACAAATTTTTCTTTGAAAATGTACACTTTGAAATTAAGTATGATGCTTTATATCATACACAATGTCCATGTTCTGTGGTAAGTTACATTTACTTAAGCAGGAAGGATCCTCCTGAAATCCTAAATAAATCTTTTTGCCTTCTCATTCAATAGGTGAGGTTTTTTCTGCTGTTTCAATGTTAATACCTTACCACATTTTTGGCTGCCTTTAGAAGGCTTGATTCTAGGATAAATTAATGGAGAAATATGTTGATCTTAGAAATTAAAGAGTCAAATAAAAATGGATTAATAAGGCCACTTTTATAATCAAACAAGTGAAGATCTGTGTCAAACCACAAATAATTTGAGCTAAAAGTGGGTCACAATGATTTATATATTTCAAGTTAATTTGCTTTTGCTCCTCAATCATGACCTACATTTATGACATTATTTTGCTAGTGTTATCCTATGTGTTGATTGTTAAGCCTTATTTGGTTTATATTTGATTTCTATCCATTGAGTTTAGAATTCTGGAGAAAATTCTGTAGAAAAACAACAACTACAAAAATCTTGAAATCTTAATGTGATGATACCTGAGAAAAAAGCTAATCTGTCTACAGAAAATTAGGTGTAGTGTTATTCCAAACAGTTCAGGATGCTCCACTTCTTTTATCTACTCTTTCTGCTCTCTTTGTACTAAAGCCACTCTTGTTTTTCCAAACTGTGAATACAATGAGTACGTTCATTAAAATCTCATCTCTTGGGGCATCTGGATGGCTCAGTAGGTTAAAGCCTCTGCCTCCTGCATCAGGCTCTTTGCTCAGCTGGGAGCCTGCTTCCCCCTCTATCTCTCTGCCTGCCTCTTTGCCTACTTGTGATCTCTGTCTGTCAAATATATAAATAAAATCTTAAAAAAAAGCAGACAGCTGATTAAAAAAATAAATAAAATAAAATAAAATAAAATCTCTTTGTCTTTCAATGGAAGACCGGCAATCCTATCTCCATTTCTCTCATTGCTATTATTTCATTTAATTGGTGAAAGATTTAGAACAAATACCTTGATTTTTCTGAATGAACTTTTTTCTTATTTATCATTTATGATTTTTGAGAATATCATAATGATGGCTAATATTTATTGAATACTTACTAAGTGCTTCAGAGTATCCTTAGCATTTCATATACACTATTTGAACTATGTTTTGCAACAGTTCTATGCAGAAAGGCTATATAATATTTGCCAACAACATGCAATTGAATGTAAGCAAACTGGGTAGAGTCATTTTCTTAACTTTCTGGCTATATATATTACTTTCCGCTGAAAGAGGAAGAAGGATATTATAGTAGAAACTGTTGGTAACGTATGGAGAAAAAAATGTATTTCCTAAAGCTTACACATTGTGTGAAACGCTATATCTAATGTTCACAGCAATAGCACAAAGATATCATCATCATAATCTTTAACATACAAGGAATCCAAGGCTCACAGAAGGTCTATAAAATTTACAGCAGTTCAAAAAGCTAGTTTGTGGCAAGATAATTTTTCAAAACAACATATGTTGTCTTTAATCCAGGCACATCATATTGTATCTTTTTTTGTTCTCAAGCATTACTAGTTCATTGCAATTTTTGAGGAGCAAATAATATATACACCATTGTTATGCATTATTTAATTTGTTGTTTTGTTTTTGTTAGATTGATATGAAATACATATTCAAATTTCACTGGAATAAATTTTCTCTATTGTATTTCTGATACTTCATTTCAGATGCTGCAGGGCTGATCACATTCAAAGAATGAGTTGGAGGCCTTAAAGTCTAAAGAGGATTTTGTAAGTTATGTCTCTAGATAGTAAATAGGACCAAGATATAATTTTCAGATAAGAAGCTAAAAAAGTATTTCTTAATCTTTCTTTGGAGTTTTGAGGATGGTTGGAGAGCTATAGATACTGGAGTATTATATACACAACTAAGAATATGGTCATTTTTAATGCAATAGGCTAGCATGAAGAATAAAATATAATTTCCTTAAATTATAATGCTATTGGTTTTAAGAGTTAGACTTTTTGAAAAGTTTAATATTTCAAGAATGTAAAATAAATTTAACATTAAGTCAATTTAGAATCTTTGGAAGAGGTCAAAATAAAATTGCTTTATCTTTAAGAAAAGGAGCACTCAAGAAGCAAATTTGAAAATGATAGTGTGATGAGCTATTTGGATCTCAGCCTAGTGAAACAACCATAGCTGGTGAAAATTATTTTTTTTAATATCTAAGTTCTGAAAATTATCTTTAGAGCACAAAGCAAATTGATAAAAATTTATTCAAGAAAACCTACTGAATCTGTGGTATAAGTGTCAAAATCTATGCTAGTCGAGCCATGACTTCCTCCTTTGTTCCACTCCCCACTCTACATACACTGTAATGGAAAGTTCCATTCTTGTGGATTTGGCAAAAAAGTTGGGACTCCCTAATATGAGCTAATGTATTTCCATCCCCAACTCACTTGATAAGGCCAGCACAACCCTGAAACCAAAATCTGACAATGGTATTATAAAATAAAAAGAAAACATATAGAACAATGGCCTTCCTAAGTATGGGCACAAAATTCTGTAACCAAAAAAAAAGGCAAAGCAAGCCTGGTAATATGTAAAAATAGATATATAGATATAGATACATATAAATAAGATGACACAATAGGAAAGAATGTTAGGTGGGTTTTCTACTTCGAAACTAATCAAATTAAATAATTATATTAACAAAATAAACGAGGAGCACCTTGGTGACTTAATCAGTTGGGTGGCTATCATGATGTCAGGGCCTTGGGAATGAGCCCCTTGTCAGGTTTCCTGCTCAGTGGGGAGTCTGCCTCTCCCTCTACCCACCCCCACCTGGTACACATTCCCTCTCTCAAATAAATAAGTAAAATCTTTAAAAATAAATAAATAAAGGAAAAAATACATATGCTCATCTTAATAAATGCAGAATAAGTGTTTGCCAAATTCAGATAATAGAGGATTAACAAATTATGATTTTTTCACAACTAAAAATAAAAACTTCTGATATATTCAATAGAATGAACAAACTTCATACAATATTTTAAGTAAAATTTCAGGCTAAAAGTATATCTTCTATGATTTCATTTATTTGAATATCAGGAACAGGGATTATATACGGCAATATAAATCTAGAAATGGTTACTTATTTGTAGCATGAATTGAATGACAGTATCACAAGGATACTTTTCAGGTTATGAAAATATTTTGTAACTGGAGATGTTTTGATTTCATACTTTGATTTTATACTTGTGTATATATTTTTAAAATCATGAAAAGGTACATTTATGGCAAAAAATTAACTGTTGTAATACACCTTAATATAAATAAATGAATAAAGAATGGAAAATAAGGGCAAAAAAGGGTACAATGTATTATGAAATTTTTATAATGTAATTATTAGCACCATAATTTCTTATGCGGTTATGCTGTTATTTAAGAGTGTTCCATTGTTGGACATTTATCTTGCATCAAGTTCTTGAGTTTTTAAATTATGCTGTTATGTCTTTATGACATAATTTCTGAGATTTAGTGTAGAGAGGTAGAGCCAAGATGAGGAACAGTGGTCTTGGTAAGTGGAAGAGGCACAACTTACAGCTTGGGTCTGCTACAGAAGTACCTGTGATTGACGAAGCAAAGAGGAATTGGGTATAGATCATCCCAGAAATTTGTATGGAAATACTTCTTGCATTCCAGCCAGTTTCTGGACTACAAAAGTACAGGAAAAAACTATGAAGTTCTTAGAGGCAGCAGTTGCTAGGAGGCTGAAAGCAAATGGAGAATCTGTGGTCTTCCAGTGTTAGGAAAATACTACCTTTTGGCTCAGCAAGAATGCAGAGATTATAGTGGACACCCTGTTCTTTCCATTGGAACCCCACAAAAGCCATGCAACTTAGAATAAGAACATGATATAAGAATAAAAGTTAAGTTTTAAGATTAAGGAAAAAACTAATGTAGACCCATCTTAAGAAAGCAAAAATTAGGCTTCTTCAGCAGCAAGCTGCCTACCAAAACAAAATAAAACACTTTTTAGGGAAAGAATACAATAACCAGAATCTCAACAATATGCATCACTTATAGTGTTCAACATATAAAACAGTAACAAAAAGATATTTAAAGAAACAGGAAAAAGCGACTGATACAAATGATAAAATAGTTGACAGATGCATACCCTTATCTAGATAATCTAGATATTGGAATTAGCAGAATGTAATCTCAAAGTAACTATAGCTAACATTAAATCAAGAGGTAAATATAGAAGATAGATGAAAAGATGAAGTAACAAAGAATTATTATACAAAAAAAAATTAAACCTGCATTTTAGAACAGTAACCTATAAAGAGTTAGTAACACAATGAATGGGTTTAACAGAAGACCTAACACACTAGAAAATACACTTAAGCTGGGAGGAATAATAAGGATGAGAACACATGTGTGAAAGTCCTAAGAAGTATAATAGGAGTTCCAGAAGAAAAGGAGAGACATAGGGACAAAATCAGTATTTGAAGGAATAATGGAAGGACATTTATCTGAATGTTAATATTAGTTTGTATTTTCTCCTTGAGCAATTGTTCATTTGCATTCTTGATTTATTTTCTCAGTATTTTAGTACTTCCTCTTCCATCTGTAAAAACTCTTTATTTTGGTTGGGGAGGAGTCAAGATGGCGGAGAAGTAGCAGGCTGAGATGACATCAGGCAGCAGGAGATCAGCTAGATAGCCTATCAAACCATTCCGAACACCTATGAATCCAATAGGAGATCAAAGAGAAGAAAAACAACAATTCTAGAAACAGAAAATTGACCACTTTCTAAAAGGTAGGACCAGCGGAGAAGTGAATCCAACGCGACAGGAAGATAGACTCCGGGGGAGGGGCCGGCTCCCAGCAAGCGGCGGAGCACAAAATCAGGACTTTTAAAAGACTGCTCCATGGAGGGACATCGCTCCAGAGGCTAAACTGGGGTGAAGACCTTACGGGTACAACGTGGACTCAGGTCCCGCGGGGTCACAGAAGGATCGGGGGTGTCTGAGTGTCGCAGAGCTCACAGGTATTAGAGCGGGGAAGTCGGCTGCGGAGACAGAGCCGAGATTTCCTAGTGGTCTGTGACACGGATCGGTGCTCTGTGGCACTGGCCGGTGCTCTGTGCGAGGCGTCCCCACAAGATCCGGGGAGACTCCGACCCGGGAGAGCTCAGGGATCTACGGGCTCCGGAGACTCCAGGTGGGACTCTGCCAGAGACAGAGACGCTTGGTCACAGGCTGGGTGAGCTCAGAGTGCTCCCAGAGGCCAGTGAGACGGGACTGCTTACGCACGATTTTCTCTGAGCATGGTCTCTGGGCGCGTGCGGTCTCCGAGCGCAAAAGGGGGCTGGGGAGACCGAAGGGATTAAACGCTTTTCTATGAAGGCGCACTGAAGACTGGGTCCCCTAGCTCTCGGCTCCTCTGAACCAGAGATTGGGAGGCCGCCATTGTCATTCCCGTCCTCTGGAACTCTATGGAAAGCATTCAGGGAACAAAAGCCCCCAAAAGCTAACCTGAGAGGATTACTTAACCCGGCCCCTGGTAAGGGCAGTGCAATTCCGCCTAGGGCGAAGACACTTGAGAATCACTACAACAGGCCCCTCCCCCAGAAGATCAAAGAAATCCAGTCAAGACCAAGTTCACTTAACAAGGAGAACAGCGGATTCTTATCTGGACAAAATGACAAGGCGAAAAAACTCACCACAAAAAAAAGAGCAGGAGACAGGACCGAAGGCTAGGGACCTAATCAATACAGACATTGGTAATATGTCAGATCTGGAATTCAGGATGACGATTCTCAAGGTTCTAGCCGGGCTCAAAAAAGGCATGGAAGATATTAGAGAAACCCTGTCAGGAGAAATAAAAGCCCTTTCTGGAGAAATAAAAGAACTAAAGTCTAATCAAGTTGAAATAAAAAAGCTATTAATGAGGTGCAATCAAAAATGGAGGCTCTTACTGCTAGGGTAAATGAGGCAGAAGAAAGAATTAGTGATATAGAAGACCAAATGACAGAGAATAAAGAAGCTGAGCAAAAGAGAGACAAACAACTACTGGACCACGAGGGGAGAATTCGAGAGATAAGTGATGCCATAAGATGAAACAACATTAGAATAATTGGGATTCCAGAAGAAGAAGAAAGAGAAATAGGAGCAGAAGGTATACTGGAGAGGATTATTATAGAGAATTTCCCTAATATAGCAAGGGGAACAAGCATCAAAATCCAGGAGGTGCAGAGAACACCCCTCAAAATCAATAGGAATCGGCTCACGCCCCGCCATCTAATAGTAAAATTTACAAGTCATAGCGACAAAGAGAAAATCCTGAAAGCAGCACGGGACAAGAAGTCTGTAACATACAATGGTAAAAATATTAGATTTTAGAGACCTGGCAGGCCAGAAAGAACTGGCATGATATATTCAGAGCACTAAACAAGAAAAACATGCAGCCAAGAATACTTTATCCAGCTAGGTTATCATTGAAAATAGAAGGAGAGATAAAAAGCTTCCAGGACAAACAAAAACTGAAAGAGTTTGTAAACACCAAACCAGCTCTACAGGAAATATTGAAAGGGGTCCTCTAAGCAAAGAGAGACCCTAAGAGTATTACCAGAAAGGAACAGAGATATTATACACTAACAATCACCTTACAGGCAATACAATGGCACTAAATTCATATCTCTCAATAGTTACCCTGAATGTAAATGGGATAAATGCCCCAATAAAAAGACACAGGGTTTCAGAATGGATAAAAAAACAAAACCCATCAATATGCTGCCTACAAGAAACTCATTTTAGACCTGAAGACACCTCCAGATTGAAAGTGAGGGGGTGGAAAACAATTTACTATGCTAATGGACATAAGAAGAAAGCTGGGGTGGCAATCCTTATATCATATCAATTAGATTTTAAGCCAAAGACTATAATAAGAGATGAGGAAGGACACTACATCATACTCAAAGGGTCTGTCCAACAAGAAGATCTAACAATTTTAAATATCTATGCCCCTAACATGGGAGCAGCCAACTATATAAACCAATTAATAACAAAATCAAAGAAACACATTGAGAAGAATACAATAATAGTTGGAGACTTTAACACACCCCTCACTGAAATGGACAGATCATCCAAGCAAAAGATCAACAAGGAAATAAAGGTCTTAAATGACACACTGGACCAGATGGACATCACAGATATATTCAGAACATTCTACCCCAAAGCAACAGAATACACATTCTTCTCTAGTGCCCATGGAACATTCTCCAGAATAGATCACATCCTGGGTCATAAATCAGGTCTCAACAGATATCAAAAGATTGGGATCATTCCCTGCATATTTTCAGACCACAATGCTCTGAAGCTAGAACTCAATCACAAGAGGAAATGTGGAAAGAGCACAAATACATGGAAACTCAACAGCATCCTTCTAAAAAATGAATGGGTCAACCAGGAAATCAAAGAAGAATTGAAAAAAACCATGGAAACAAATGATAATGAAAACACAACGGTCCAAAATCTGTGGGACACAATAAAGGCAGTCCTGAGAGGAAAATATATAGTGATACAAGCCTATCTCAAGAAACAGGGAAGGTCTCAAATACACAACCTAACCCTACACCTTAAGGAACTCGAGAGAGAACAACAAAGAAAGCCTAAACCCAGCAGGAGAAGAGAAATAATAAACATCAAAGCAGAAATCAATGAAATAGAAACCAAAAAAACAATAGAACAAATCAATGCAACTAGGAGCTGGTTCTTTGAAAGAATTAATAAGATTGATAAACCCCTGGCCAGACTTATCCAAAAGAAAAGAGAAAGGACCCAAATAAATAAAATCATGAATGAAAGAGGAGAGATCACAACCAACACCAAAGAAATACAAACAATCATAAGAACATATTATGAACAACTCTATGCCAACAAATTCGACAATCTGGAAGAAATGGATGCTTTCCTAGAGACATATAAACTGCCAAAACTGAACCAGGAAGAAATAGAAAACCTGAATAGGCCCATAACCAGTAAGGAGATTGAAACAGTCATCCAAAATCTCCAAACAAACAAAAGCCCAGGGCCAGATGGCTTCCCAGGGGAATTCTACCAAACATTTAAAGAAGAATTAATTCCTATTCTCCTGAAACTGTTCCAAAAAATAGAAATGGAAGGAAAACTTCCAAACTCATTTTATGAGGCCAGCATCACCTTGATCCCCAAACCAGACAAGGATCCCATCAAAAAAGAGAATTACAGACCAATATCCTTTATGAACACAGATGTGAAAATTCTCACCAAAATACTAGCCAATAGGATCCAACAGTTCATTAAAAGGATTATTCACCACGACCAAGTGGGATTTATTCCAGGGCAGCAGGGTTGGTTCAACATCCACAAATCAATCAATGTGATACACTACATTAACAAAAGAAAGAACAAGAACCATATGATACTCTCAATAGATGCTGAAAAAGCATTTGACAAAGTGCAACATCCCTTCCTAATCAAAACTCTTCAAAGTGTAGGGATAGAAGGCACATACCTCAATATTATCAAAGCCATCTATGAAAAACCCACTGCAAGTATCATTCTAAATGGAGAAAAACTGAGAGCTTTTCCGTTAAGGTCAGGAACATGGCAGGGATGTCCGCTATCACCACTGCTATTCAACATAGTACGAGAAATCCTAGCCTCAGCAATCAGACAACAAAAAGAAATTAAAGGCATCCAAATCGGCAAAGAAGAAGTCAAACTATCGCTCTTTGCAGATGATATGATACTATATGTGGAAAACCCAAAAGGCTCCACTCCAAAACTGCTAGAGCTTGTACAGGAATTCAGTAAAGTGTCAGGATATAAAATCAATGCACAGAAATCAGTTGCATTTCTTTACACCAACAACAAGACAGAAGAAAGAGAAATTAAGGAGTCAATCCCATTTACAATTACACCCAAAACCATAAGATACCTAGGAATAAACCTCACCAAAGAGGCAAAGAATCTATACTCAGAGAACTATAAAGTACTCATGAAAGAAATTGAGGAAGACACAAAGACATGGAAAAATGTTCCATGCTCATGGATTGGAAGAATAAATATTGTGAAAATGTCTATGCTACCTAAAGCTATCTACACATTTAATGCAATGCCTATCAAAATTCCATCCAATTTTTTCAAAGAAATGGAACAAATAATCCTAAAATTTATATGGAACCAGAAAAGACCTCGAATAGCCAAAGGGATATTGAAAAAGAAAGCCAAATTTGGTGGCATCACAATTCCAGACTTCAAGCTCTACTACAAACCTGTCATCATTAAGACAGTATGGTGCTGGCACAAAAACAGACACATAGATCAATGGAACAGAATAGAGAGCCCAGAAATAGACCCTCAACTCTATGGTCAAGTAATCTTCGACAAAGCAGGAAAGACTATCCAATGGAAAAAAGCCTCTTCAACAAATGGTGTTGGGAAAATTGGACAGCCACATGCAGAAAAATGAAATTGGACCATTTCCTTACACCACACACGAAAATAGACTCAAAATGGATGAAGGGCCTCAACGTGAGAAAGGAATCCATCAAAATACTTGAGGAGAACACAGGCAGCAACCTCTTTGACCTCAGCCGCAGCAACTTCTTCCTAGGAACAACGCCAAAGGCAAGGGAAGCAAGGGAAAAAATGAACTATTGGGACTTCATCAAGATCAAAAGCTTTTGCACAGCAAAGGAAACAGTCAACAAAACCAAAAGACAACTGACAGAGTGGGAAAAGATATTTGCAAATGACAAATCAGATAAAGGGCTAGTATCCAAAATCTACAAAGAGCTTAGCAAACTCAACACCCAAAGAACAAATAATCCAATCAAGAAATGGGCAGAGGACATGAACAGACATTTCTGCAAAGAAGACATCCAGATGGCCAACAGACACATGAAAAAGTGCTCCACATCACTGGGCATCAGGGAAATCCAATTCAAAACCACAATGAGATACCACCTCACACCAGTCAGAATGGCTAAAATGAACAAGTCAGGAAATGACAGATGCTGGCGAGGATGTGGAGAAAGGGGAACCCTCCTACACTGTTGGTGGGAATGCAAGCTGGTGCAACCACTCTGGAAAACAGCATGGAGGTTCCTCAAAAAATTGAAAATAGAGCTACCTTATGACCCAGCAATTGCACTACTGGGTGTCTATCCTAAAGATACAAACGTAGTGATCCAAAGGGGCACGTGTACCCGAATGTTTATAGCAGCAATGTCCACAATAGCCAAGTTATGGAAAGAACCTAGATGTCCATCAACAGATGAATGGATAAAGAAGAGGTGGTATATATATACAATGGAATACTATGCAGCCATCAAAAGAAATGAAATCTTACCATTTGCTATGACATGGATGGAACTAGAGCGTATTATGCTTAGCGAAATAAGTCAACTAGAGAAAGACAACTATCACATGATCTCCCTGATATGAGGAAGTGGAGATGCAACGGGGATGGGAGTTAAGGTGGTAGGAACAGTAAAAATGAAAGAAGATGGGATCGGGAGGGAGACAAACCAAAAGAGACTCTTAATGTCATAAAACAAACTGAGGGGTTGGGGGGAAGAGGGGTTGGGAGAGGGTGGTGGGGTTACATAATATGTTTAAATAAAGCTTAAAAAAATAAAAAAAGAAATGAAGAAAAAAAAAACCTCTATATTTTATTATCAATATAAGAGTATTCCTAGCCTCAGAAATGAATTTTCACTTGTAAATAAGAACTTACCATGTCCTTTCATAAAAATTTCAAGACTCGATTTTTTATAAACTCAAACTCATCTCAGAATGGTTTGTGAAAACTAAATATTCCTAAATAAGTTAGTCACCGTCACTCACATACTCTTCATAAAAAATGTATTTATTTTATTTTAGAAAGAGAATGAACGGGAGGAGCAGAGAGTTAGAGAATCTGATGCAGACTTCATGCTGAGCATGCAGCTAGACACAGGGCTCAATCCCATGACACTGCAATCATGACCTGAGCCAAAGCCAAGAGCTGGATGGCACCAGCTGAGCCACCCAGCTGCCCCACTCACACACTCCTCTGAAAGTAATGTACTCTACCTACATTGCAAGTACTGTGATTCATTTTTTTTTTTAATTGATCTGTTTCTTCTGCTTTAATCTGAACTCTTCAATAGCTCTTTACTTGAAGGTTCTCTGTAAATCTTTCTTGGATGGATAGAAGAATAAGGCAAATACGTAATAAAAATAGAGTAAGTAGTTATGATTTACAGTTGGCACTAAAAGGAAACAGAAGGGAAGCAAGGCTGCAGACTACAGTTTGGATATTCTCCATTATCCTGACAGTAAATTAGCTTTTCATTTGGATGTTACTTTCTTTCAGAAGAGTTTGATGCATTTTAAGTTGATGCAGCAGTGCATGTTATTAAAGCCAGGCATCATAAATTATTCCTTAAATCACTGAGTCTTGGGAAAATAGAAAGCCAATGAATCACATACCATCTGAACATTGATTTAGTTTCTGCATAAGCTTATGCTGGGTCTGCTGTATGTGTGTGGCTCCAGCAGGTCTGCATACTTTCTAATTTGCTTGAAAACTGCGTGAAAATATTCCCATGGCCCTCTTGTAAAATATGACAGCCTGACATTTTCTTTAATTACAAGACCTGATCTGTTTAATAGCACAAAATTGGCCTCCAACTTGACAGGCCTCCACTTTAAAATCAATGGTTAGACTCTAGGGCACCAGCTTGGTCATCAAGATCAATATTAGAAAAAATATAGCTTGTCAAGACCTCTCAGCCTTTTATTGATTCAAATGAGGAGCCGCTCACAGATTGAATAATGATATTAGAGCTCTGATCCAACGAACAGAAGCCTCTTACATTAATTTCAGTATAGGCAGATGAATCTGTGATTAATGATGCAAATATAATTACCAAGAATGGTAGTTAGATAAGGCTGAATTTTTATATATATATGTGTGTGTATATATATATATATATATATGTATATATATATGCATACATATATGTGTGTGCATTTCTGTGTGTGTGTGTGTATATGTATGTATATATATGACATATATCCTATATAGAATATCCTGTATATAAAGAAATGTATCCTATATAGGACATTTATCAGTATATTAACCAGTAAGTGACCAAAATAAGAAAAGAGTTACTTTGGTCTTATGAGAAATAAATAAAACAAAATAAAAAACCTGAAAAAGCTACCTTATTATCAAAGAATGGAAGGGAAATCATAATGAAAAGCAAAAGAGAAAAATTACCATGAGAAGAAAATAAGTCATCATTTCCTTTTGAATTATTTATTTATGTAAATAAAAACTTGTTAAAGTTTTAGAAAGAATATTTAACTAGAAATCAGTGTTCTACAATTCCAGTACTAGCTAATTATATTATTACACAAGCACTAAACTATGTCATCCTTGATTTCCACTTCTGTTATGTGAAGAACTAGGAAGATACCATCTAAGTATTATTTTAAAAATTAAAAAAAAGTCTAATGTTACTTTTATAGTTTATTAATAATTGAAATAAATCTGTGCAGTTGCTTCATTTTCACTTCTTTTTCTTTTTCTTTTTTTTTTTTCACACTCACATTTTTTAATATTTAATTCCTGGAAGTTACAAGGTACCTCAAGTCCATTATTACTCCAAATTTAAAACTACTGATTTAATAACTGGCTATTTGGCAAAACAAACAAAAACAACCTGGATCCTCAGGTGAGTATGTAAATGGAAGAAGACAAACCTTAGAGGAAAACATTAGTTAAGTTCTGTAAGATTTGTAATCTTTTTTTTTTAATTTTTTAAAATTTTTGTATAAACATATAATGTAACACCACCACCCTCTCCCAACACCCCCCACCTCCTCTTCTTTTTCTTTTTAAGATTTTATTTATTTGACAGACAGAGATCACAAGTAGGCAGAGAGGCAGGCAGAGAGAGAGAAGGAAGCAGGTTTCCTGCTGAGCAGAGAGCCCAATGCAGAGCTGGATCCCAGGACCCTGGGATCATGACCTGAGCAGAAGGCAGAGGCTTTAACCCACTGAGCCACCCAGGCACCCCTATTTTCACTTCTAACTGAATGTTAAGGGAAGTTTTGAATGCAAGTTATATCAATGGAGAATGGGAAATTGAAGCCATATCCATGAGAATATTCCATCATATTATACATGTATATTTTTAAAAACGTCAGAAACAGGAGTTGGTGATTCCCTTATATTTTTAAAAGTTTATGGATTTTGTGCTTATCACTGAACAATACCCTTAAAACTGGTTATGGTGGATGGGATCGGGAGGGAGACAAACCAAAAGAGACTCTTAATGTCATAAAACAAACTGAGGGGGTTGGGGGGAAGAGGGGTTGGGAGAGGGTGGTGGGGTTACATTATATGTTTAAACAAAGCTTAAATAAAGTTAAAAAAAAACTGGTTATGGTGAATTCTATGCATTTTATCACAATTAAAACTTTTCTTCATATGGAAAACTAGTTTAAAGGCTTTAGTTTAGTTTATATGTATATGTTAGAGAAGTACATATCAACAACTTGAATTCTAGAAAAACACTTGGAAACATCCTCATATTGCTAGCTAATTACTATATCAACAATATAGCTCATTGAGTGTCTATAACTTATTAGTCACTATAGTAAGCATTTTATTTCCTTTGCTTCCTTTTCCCATACATAAAAGATTAGTATTTTTCTTACATTTTTTGCTTCATATATGTACTTTGTTTTTATATTGTGAGGATGCATTTGTTGTATGGATGCAGAATAGCCATTAAACCTAAGTAAAATAAATACTCATATTTGAGTATTTGATTAGTAAATTCCTCAAGGTCCATAAATAACAAATGCCATAGCTTGATTTTAAATCATTTGTCCAACACTAAAATATAATCTGTTGACTGTGATAACAAAGCTTAATACCATGCTGTTTATCTTAAAGACCTAAAGTAAAGTTTTCCCTATAAATGAAGGTTACATAGTTTCCTAGAAAAACATGGTAGCTTTGGATAAAATTTCAGCATTTAATAAACTGCAAAATTTCAGTTTTTCAATAAATCTTCCTCATAGTTCTAGAATTATACCAAGATAAAACACATTCAAAAAAACCCCACACACTATGCAATTTTCTATTTCCTGTTTGGAAAGCTAAAAAGCTGACCACTACTAACATTCCTGTAGATTTTAAATTCACCACTTCACTTTACAGAGATGAACATGTTTTTCTCAGTTATCTAAAAGACTATATATAGTAGGCCTAAAGGTAGAATATTTTAAGTATATCCCATCAATGAAAAGTTGACCCAGAATTTATTTCCTTATTTCCATATATTTTAGGCATTGACACCCAGAAATTTTACTAACTCTTAAAGTTTTTTTTTTTCTTTCATTTAATTAAAACTTTACAGACTGCCAACTTTTTCTATTTATGAAACTCTAACAGATGTTATTGAGTGTCTCCTGTGTTAGGAAAACATAAGAGGAATAGAGACTATCTGTTCTCTTCTAACACATTAAATGTTATTGTGTGATTTATTTATGCTTTTATTTATTTTTATCTCATAATGCATTTGGAGAGATAAAGGCAGCATTCTGGCCTTTATTTTGCTTTTTTAACAAAAAACAGTTTGATTGTCCCTTGAGTCATCCCCTTCTTTCATTCTGAAATGGTTATGGTTGGAATCCTCTACTGAATCCAATTCCAGCACTATTCTTTGGAGTGGCTATGCTTTAGCACTATTGAATGGGCATGGAAAAGTCAAATAATATCTACGATATTATTAACCCATCCATGAGCTAATACATCTATTAGCAACTACTATTGAACATTATATCTCCAGTCTTTTCCACACCAAGAAAGACATGACCACAGCAATAGGTAGAATCAATCCCTCAGTGTTTTCTCAGCAAAGGCCCATGAACAATAAGAAGTGGACCTTGCTTTAGGAGTGGAGTTACTGAGTCTTTGACAGCAAAACTGTGGCCAACAGTAAATCTATTCTGAGTGGACAACAAGGAATCTCTGGGTTAAAAGGACAACCCAGGGGCACCTGGGTGGCTTAGTGGGTTAAAGCCTCTGCCTTTGGCTCAGGTCATGATCCCAGGGTCGTGGGATCGAGCCCCACATCGGGCTCTCCGCTCTGCGGACAGCCTGCTTCCTCCTCTCTCTCTGCCTCTCTGCCTACTTGTGATTTCTGTCTAAAAAAAAAAAAAAAAAAAAAAAAAAAAAGGACAACCCAGAAACCCACTTCAAAGCATCCTACTGATGGTCATTGAGCTATTTTCCAAATCCAAGGTAGTTGAGTCAAGTTTAAAAACTTTATTATAAGTCAGCTACAGTCAGGACTGTGGTAGAACCCCCAAAATATGAATTAATCATAGAATAGTTCATAAATTATGTGTAGAATTGAGAACGCCATTTTGCGGAGAGTTTGGAAATAGAGCTAAATTATTTATTTAAAGAAATGTGAATTTCTTTGTATCCTCAACTAGTGAAGTAATTTGTACATTTGAATTAATTTGTACATAAATGATATTAAACAAATTACTTTCCCTATATAAAGTGTATTAAGAGAATGGCTTTTGATGGAAGACTTCAAAAGTTATGACAGGTATCTCTGGAGTATGGGACTGTTCAAGGTAGGCTTGTCTGTGAAATCAGTATATGTACAAGGCTTAACAGAGGCATTTGATTATGGGAGAAAGACAGAAAGTAAGAGAGATCCTGTGTAAATGAAGTTCAGGCACTTCCAAGACACATTTAATTTATATCACAATTGTTCTAGGCTCAGATTTGCTCTCTTTATCTTTTTCTCCAGATCAAAATGTTGATTTAGCTTTAAGTCATTTCAGATGTTGTGATTCCCAAAGTACAAGGGACTTGGAGAAAGGAGACTTTATCTGTGTTGATATAGGTATTAACGTAGAAGAAACTTCCAGGGGGCACAAATAGATGAAGGTTGGGGGGCGCTTGGGTGGCTCAGTTGGTTGGGCCACTGCCTTCGGCTCAGGTCATGATCCTAGAGTCCCGGGATCGAGTCCCCGGGTCGGTCACCCTGCTCGGCAGGGAATCTGCTTCTCCCTCTGACCTCTCTCCTCTCATGCTCTCTCTCTCTCTCTCAAATAAATAAATAAAATCTTAAAAAAATAAAAATAAAAAAAATAGATGAAGGTTGTTTAGGAGAAGGGGACATTTTAAGTCATTCATAGGTATGCACAAATACACTGCTTTTAGAAAATACAGTGTTACTAAAAAGTGAGTGGAACCTTCAAAGTAGAACTTATTAAGATGGAGATGAGTTGATGGCCTTATTATAAATTTAGTCAGCATGCTATTTTTATCAAACTTTAAGTATCACCTATAGAAGCTTTGATACAATCACTAAGGAGATGTGCTCCACCCACAGAGAGGTAATCATTAATGTTGATGAGTAATAAGCACTTTGAACATAGATTAGGTACATTAATTAATTAAGTACTGAAGTTTTCTAGCTAGAGAAAGTGAAGGATACATTTGGCATTTAGTGGCATGTAAATGAACTACAGAGATGGTAGTTTGGGTCAAGATTTTCTATTTCTTTTCTCCAGTTTTAATCTCATGTGTCATTTCCTAACTTTGTCAGGGCTCAAGGTAGGTATAATTATGCTGTTATTTAATCATTTTCCCTAATTTGCATTAAATTGCTTTGAAGATAAATGTATTTCAAATTTATAATACTAATTAATATTTGTACAGTGATCCATCTGATTCTAAGTTTAGTATTTTCTATTCTAACACTATTCAGAACACTTTATAGACTCAAGTGTTTATAAAATTTATGAGTATACTAGACTATCTCAACAAATACATATCTAACACTTTTTAAAATTTAGTATTTAAAATTAACTGTCATCTAAAATCAACAAACATTGAACAACATATGGACTGTGATAGGTCAATCAAGAACTGATAAATATGTAAATTATACTGGGTGCAAAAATTATATGCTTCTTGTCACTGCAAAAATTACCATAACTGATAAATATTCAAAAAGACTATTGTTGCTGAAGGTTATGGACAAGAAGGTGCCACAGGTGCAGGTCTCTCTGCACATCAAGCTTGCTGTAACTCTGCATGTTCCTTGGAGTTGCCTACCAAGCCAAGGGCTACAACTTCCTGAAACCTCTGACAGAAGAGGAACAGGAGATAGAGCTGAGGGGAAAAAGAACCTGGATGAATTCCAAGAAATGGATTCCAAGAGAACCGGCAGAACCCCAAGAGGACAGCATGTTAAAATGAGCCTGCCTTTCTCTGGAATGGTGTGGATGAATAAAGCTTTCTGCTTTCTGTGTTGTGTGAAAAACTGAAACTTTAAAAATTAAAAAAAAGACAACTATTATTATTTATATAATTTTGTGCCTTGTATTTTAAGAGCTATGAAATAATCTGACAACTGTTACACACACACACACACATACATACCCTTTATAAAAATGACCCTTAATAGGGTCACCTGGTTGGATCAGTTGGTAAAGTAGCTCACTTGGTTTTGGTTCAGGTCATGATCTCAGGGTCCTGGGACTGAGCCCTGCATCAGGTTCCTCACTCATCAAGGAGTGTGATTGTGGATTCTCTCTTTCCCTCTGCTTCTGCCCCTCCACTACTCAGGCTATTTCTGTCTCTCACTAAAATAAATACATTAAAATGGCTTTAATAAAAAAATAAGTATCTATGTTTCTTAGTTCATACGGTAATATGTCTCCCAAAAGGGATGCAAAGATGAATTTCCCAAAGTTGAATCTTACTTTTTATTCAACAAAGAAACTTTCTGTTTAAGGACATGTTTTACTACATATAATAAGAATTCATTTATAGTGTAATTTTAACTTTCCTTACATCCAAACCACCACCACCGTCGTTTGCATCTGTTTCATAAATGTGTATGTTTTTTGGGTTTCCTTAGATGGGGCATATTCATTTAAAAATGTTTGTCAGAAAACTTATGGAGGTTCCATGAATGTATATGTTTATTACCTTGATTGTGGTTATAACATCATGGGTAGATGCATATGTCCAAACCTATCAAATTATATACCTTAAATATGCAATTTACATATATATAAATTATACCTCAAAAAAGCTATAAAATAATATGAAATTTTTGTTTATCGTTCAGTTCAGTTCAAAAACCCTTTAGTAAGGGCCTGCTAGGAGGAAACAAGCAGGGAGGGTAAAGGGTAAGGCTGATTTAAAGTATTTTGCTCACAAAATCCACAGTTTGTGCCTCCTCAGGTTCATTTATTTATTGGCTCTACTTTTATTCCCCATGCATGTGATAGCTTTTATTTTTCTTTTGAATGTCTCATACTTGGTTGTGTTATTGAAACTTCAGTTTAGATGACATATTGTAACAACATTTGTATCAACCTTTGTTGTTTTGTTTGGGTTTTGTCTGATTGGTTTTTCTCTTCATAGAATATTTTTTATTTGGACTGCTTATTTGTTTAGTACTTTCCCGGAATAATTATGTGGGTTTTGTTCCCTGCGGGATATAACCATCACATTCTCTGCTATTCTACCCTTTTCTTTTAAGTTCTTATTTTTATTTTTAAAACTGACTTCAGGGAGCCCATACTTGAGTAAATATAATTTGTTACTCAGTGAATGGTCAAATTTCCTTAAATGCCTTGCGTGTATGTCATCCACTCTTCGGAAGGAACACTAGCTTACAAGATAGTCTTTATATATCTTGTTTGTTCAGGACCTCAAATGTCAGCCAGAAGTTAGTATCTGGTGTCTTCTTCTTCTTCCCTAGGTATTTCTTGGGAATACATACAGCTTTAGGCATGCATGTAAACTTTTATAAACTTAGGACAGGAAAATAGTAGAGTTTTTCAAATACCCCTATGCCAGTTTATTTTTTCTGGGATTCCTTTTAAACTCCTAAACATGCTTTGATTTGCACCAACTGAAATCGCTTTTTTCTTTTTAACCCCAGCCAAATATCAAACTTTTATTGGTAGGAAAGCAAGACACCAAAGGATGTTTCCCTGACATCAAGAGCAGGTACTAGGGGCGACTGGGTGGCTCAGTGGGTTAAGCCGCTGCCTTCAGCTCAGGTCATGATCTCAAGGTCCTGGGATCGAGTCCCGCATCAGGCTCTCTGCTCAGCAGAGAGTCTGCCTGCCTCTCTGCCTACTTGTGATCTCTCTCTCTCTCTTTCTGTCAAATAAATAAATAAAATCTTAAAAAAAAAAAAAGAGCAGGTACTTATTCTCATGGTGATAGTTGTTGTTGTTGTTGTTGGTGGTGGTGGTGGTGGTGGTGTGTGTGTGTGTGTGTGTGTGTGTAAGGTGGGGAGTAATAAGCTAAGGAGCTGGGTGTGATGAAGGGCGGGGCAATCCCTAGAGACAGGATAGGGGAAGACAGCAGAGCCTCAGAGAGGCCACTTGCTAGAAAAGAGTTCTTGGAGGACACATTGAGGTCAGCTCCCAGGAACAGCATTTACATGGGGCCCAGGTGATGTCTGTGGGCTGCTGTGCCTATTGCGGTAGATTTTCAGGAAGGATGGCTATGGCCATGGACATGTTCTCAGCTGGGTTCAAATATCCAGATATAACAGAGGTGGCATGGAAGACCAGAAAGGTAGACAAGAAAGCGATGTCCAGCTGCAGGACCTTGAAGAGGAGCAGTATTGAGAGACTCTTTCAAGGGCAGCCTGCTCCACTGCAAAGGTACATACACTGAGGTCAGTGCACAGGTTGCTGGCTGAAACTTGCGCTGACCTTAATCCTGCGAATTGTGCAATTGGCTATGATGACCAGGGTGGTTCCTCCTGCAGTAAAGAAAAGCACTCCTCTGGCCAATGGTTATCACTAAGCATTGAGAAACCTCACACTGTTCAGAGCTGCACCAGGATACCCTCACAGCTGACACGATCCAAGAGAGTAATGATATACAGGGCTTCCAAGGTGGCTGGCTATCACCTGAAAAGTTCCTCTTTGTTGGGGTGGGACTTTCCAGGGTCTCTCGGGCTGTGAGAAAGGCTCCTCTGAGCTCTGCCATGGCTCCCCTTAGGGTTCACAGGGAGGGACCATCACTAGCTATTGCTCCTGGTTTAAGCAAGCTTCTGGAAGCTGGTGGGCTATAGGATGGGCTGCTTCAAGCTTGTCGGAAGTTGTAGTTGGGTCTTGGCCAGGTCACAGACTTAGGCCAGATGTTGCCAGAAGCTTGTTATTTTTCAGTAATGCCCTTGGAGTAGGCTTCTCTGACTGCAGCTGACCTAAGTCAAATCAAATATCCACCGTTCTTTGTGACTAGAGATCTCCCAGGAAGATGTTATTTTGGAAAAATATTGGCTGTGCTTTGTGGATAGGGCTTTTCAAAGACCTGTAAACATGTCTGGACCTCTCTTTCATCTGTAATGCTGCCGGCCTTTGGGTACTGTGCCAATGAGCTGGGGATGGATGGAGGGTGGGAATTGTCCCATTTCAAAACATCACAGACCCTGCTGTCTTACTGAAGTTCCATAGTTTCTCTTGGATCAAGTTTTTATTTAATTTTGCAGCTTTGCCTGATTATCAGAATTCTGACCTGGTTAATTTGCACCCCCCACCCTTCTCAGCCCATCTTCACTGCTTTATTGGGATGACAAATTCATTGAAGCCCATAGTTTAAGATTCTGGAATTCAATGTCAGTATTTCTCTTTTGGGATCTCACTATAAAGTCAGTACCTCTTATCCTAGTAATAGTCATCTTAGGTAGATTTCCTTTTCCTTTTTGGACTTAGATCTATTCAACAACTCCTGAAACCCCTTGTTATTTCTGCTCTTAGTTCCAGATAAGTAATTTAATTCTTTAATCATCTCAATTTCCACATACCCCTATCTTTAGTCCTTTTCTTTAATTCTTTACACATAGGTGCTCTTTCTTTGACTTCACTGGGAAGTCTTTCTTTCTTTTGCCTTCCAGATTTAGTCTTATCTTGACCTACTACATTTTTCTCTTCACCTTTCACTACTTTCTGCCCAACAAATATCTGTTAATATGGCAATTCTGTTTTTAACCTTTTAAGTTTTTATATGTTTTTTCTTTACTATTTATAGTATCACTCTGCCTGTTCAAGTCATGACCATGTAGATTATTCCTTTGTTTTTGCCAGACTGAAAGTGTCTGGCTTATAGAAAAGTTAGATATTAGAACTATAAAAGTTGGTTATAATAGGATCGTTCCCACCAACTTTTTAATCTTATGAGTCTGACATTTCTGGAAGCAACTTCCTGTCCGTATCAGCAAATGCACAAATCGAAGTTCATCATCAGATTTTCTGGTTCAAACATTGTAATGGTTTTAAAAGCAACAGTAGCATTGATCCACTTTACAAAATCACAGCATGATTCAAAATTTAAGTATTTCCACTTATTTGCATTCTTTATTCTCACCTGCCTTTTTCTTTGTATGAATAAATCTTCAGAACAGATGGTGGAAGATTATCAATAAAAGGCGTTGTTAGCCTCAGTGTGAATCCACTATGCTCAGTCAAAATGCATTGCTTAGCCACCTGCTCATTTATCACATTCAAAACAACTCTTTTCTGTTTTAGACACTTTCTGGTAGAACAGCTGAATTCTTTTTTCTTATGGATTAGTGAAAAGAGAAGATATTCAATTTTCTGAGAAGCTTCTTTTACAATACACTGTGTAGCCATATATTATATAATATGTGGCTGCAATTTATATAACTATACACTTTAAATTTAATAGTCATGTTATTTATATTTCTCATGTTTGTTTGAAAGTTCATGTTTTTAGAAAGTAAACCTTTGAAAAATATAATCAGAAATTAAATTCTAACTAATATATAACAAAAATTATGTTAAAGGCAGCTAAAATAGATGCAATTACTATAAGATATAACATGTTAAATGCAATTTTTAAACTATTTAACTGTATGCATTATGGACTGAAGGTTTGTGGTCCCCTCCAAATTCTTATATTGAAGACCTAACTCCCAATGGGATGAGATAGGACCTATCTCATGAGCTAATGAGAGTCAGGTTAGGTCCAGAGGTAGAGCCCTCATGATGGGATCAATGGAATCACAAGAAGAGAGATGTTCACACCAAAGAAAGATTGTGTGAGAATCTAGTAAGAAGGTGACTATCTGTAAGCCAGGAAGAGAGCTTTTACCAGGAAATTAATCAATAGTCACCTTGATCTTGAAACACCTAACACAGTGTGTTTATTTACAGATGCTGTTATTCTGATGTCTTAAAAATATAGCTCGAGTGAATCGCATTATTGCAAAAAGCTCACCCCTAATAAATATTAAGCAAAAAGTGACCTTTTAAAACCTCTATTCTAAACTCTTCATAAATAAATGGGAAAAATTATAACTTGAAATATGGTGGAATTACCAATTCTTTTTACTCAAAAACATCCAATAGGAAATTTTATTATCCAAAAATAAAATAGAATAAAGTAATACAATTATTTCTCACACTTTTACAATATATTCACTCCACTTGTTAATTATGGAAACACATTTTCAGACCCATTATTTTTTTTAAAGATTTTATTTATTTTATTTATTTGACAGATAGAGATCACAAGTAGGCAGACAGGCAGGCACAGAGAGAGGGGGAGACAGGCTTCCTGCCGAGCAGAGAGCCCGATGCGGGGCTAGATCCCAGGACCCTGGGATCATGAGCTGAGCGGAAGGCAGAGGCTTTAATCCACTGAGCCACCCAGGCGCCCCAAGACCCATTATTTTTGTTATGTTAATTAGTTAAGAATTAGTTACACATTGGACAGAGAGCTTTATTTAACTGTATATACAAATTAGTAGATATGTGTTGATAGACATACCTAATGTCATAGAATATTTTAGAAAGAATGTCAAATACAGGGGCATCTGGGTGGATTAGCATCTACTTTTAGCTCATGTCATGATTTCAGGGTCTTGGCATCAAGCCCCCACCTTGGGTTCCCTTCTCAGGGGGGAGCCTGCTTCTCCCTCTCCCTTTACTCCTCCCCACTTCTCTCTTGCTCTTTCTCTCTTTCTCAAATAAATAAAAATTTGTGCTATGATAATGGCATCACATAAAAATTATGTTATCAAAGTTATTCAGTGCATAATGAATTGTAGTGAAACTAGCAAAAGTTTGAGAACCTCCACCAAGCCAGCATTTCATCAGTGATTACTGTAAGACATGGTTAAATACAGAAATTAAGTATAAGAAGGATCTATATCATAGAGGAGAGATAGTCTCTGGAAAGCTTTTTAGAAATGTATCTTTTAGTTCTGTCGACTGAGAAAATATTTAGTGACATTTTTGGAAATGCAGTCTCATTACATAAAATAGATGTCCAACAGCTAGAAAAGGAATCCATTTATTCCCTGCTTGATTTTCAGCCCCAACATATGAATGATGTAATACCTCTTTCTGTAGTGAAAGTGGAATTTAAAAAAGAAATGTCAACTTCATTATTACTTTATATATATGTATGTATACGTATATACATACATATATATATATATATAATTAATTAATTAAAATTTTATTACCTCCAGACCTCTTTGGTAAGGCTATACATGGAATGTTTCTGGGAACTTTGAACTGCTTTGGAGAGTCCTAGTGTTTACCCAATCATGTTCAAGGACTTCAAATTTCTGGTCATATATATGCATATAACTTTTAGAAAAAGTAGAAGAATGATGAGTACCTGGTTTATAGTTATAAGGATAAGCACTTACATTCAATGTATGCTATTTACAAGGCATATTTTCTAAATTGTGCAAGCCTCTGTATCCTCGGCTTTAAAACAAGGATAATAATAGTTATTGCTTATGGAATTTTGTGAGGATTAAGTAAATAAGATGCCAAGTTCTTAATAAGTCCACAGTAAACAGCTTTAGATAGTGTGGACTATCTGAAGCTATCCAGTTTATTTTTATTACCTGTAACAGATTGCCATTACATAATTCTAAATAAATAAATGATATCATCAAAATAGTAATTAGAAATCTACCTATATTTTAAAAGTACTTGGTAGTGAAACTCCACAAAGGAACTACAATCGTACATATGAGAAAGTTTTAGACATGAAGAAGCCAAGATGACTATAGCAAAAAAGCTATACCATTTATAACCATGAATCACAGTTTTGTGAAAGTTAACTATGAGAAAACATATTTATTTGAAACTGTACTTTTCCATCAATTCATTCATGACATGTAAAATTAAAAAGAAAATAGGTCTGTTACAATGATTGACAATTTTTGAGAAATGCCCTTGAATATTTGGGAATTGAGAGATGAGGTTAGTTCTAGCAGATTGAAAGGAGGGAGAAAGGCTCTTCAGTGAGTCAAAGAAAGGTAGTACTAAGGTACAAGAAGCTTAAGAAAAAAAAAGTTCCAGATAACTGAAGCAGAATGGCCATAATTTGGCATAATTTGGAGAAGACTGAGTATATAAAATGAGACAAGAATATTTCAGAAGTTTCAAAATAAAGTCAGAAAACAAAATATTTTTAGTTGAGATATTGGTGCTTATCCAAATGAATGAATGTTAGTAAGAGGAAAAAGATATTAAATAAGTAACTAGCACTGTCTACCAACTAATCTCCTAATAATATAATCTTCCTTCTAAAATAAATGGAGAATGTTACAATATGGAACATGTGTATGTATTCCATGCATATCAGCAGAGTAAAAAGAAAGATGGAGACTATTTCTTCCCAAACCACATAATCTATTGCTAGTTCATCATAATTAATAGAAATGCTGTGAACATTTAAACAGCTTAAATAGAAAATAAAGATATAAAACAATAATCAGTCATAGTTAATGTCAAATAAATAGCTTAATATAATTGTAGAGTAAAGACAATATATATTGAATCTCTATTAGACCAGATAATGTGTTAAGTGTTTCACATGCAACACCTCATGGTAACTCTGAGATCTTAATGTCATTATCCCCATTATAAACATAAGAAACTGGGAATCAGAAAATATGTTTTCTAAGAAAAAATGTTATTAAGTGGAAGAATTAAAAATACAATCTACATCTGAGTATGTGAATTCAACTATTGCATGATGCTTTCATGAAGACCTGGGAACCAAATACAGAACAACAAATACTGGTGAAGATGTTTCTGTGCTTTGGAGGTTACAGATAAGGGTAAGTGATAAACACTTAGTTTGTTTTTCCAGGTTTTGTATTCACAAACTAATAAAATTATGACCTGTTAGCCCTTTCAACAACCCAGTTAAGGATTCTTATTACCATGAGCATAATTTTTCAGAATAACAGCTCATTTTACTTAAGCAAGGGTGATGAAACTTGTTTTCATAGACCCCTTGAAATGAATTTACTCTTCATGTAAAGTATAAATCTTGACAGGCATAGAGACACAATTCTTCTATCTTCTGTAGATAATGAAACTTGGGAATGACATTACACCAATCAAAGCAGAACTTTATTAAAGCTGTAGTCATAATCTATGGTGATTATGAAGGGTGGTAAATGACAATCAAGTGAATTATGTATTTTCAAATTGGCACCCGAAAACAATGAGATCAGTTACCTCATCGCAGAGAGTTCAGAATGATATCAAATACTGTAATAAAAGCCTAATTCAAAGGTTATCATTTAAAAGAGGTCAGGGGCGCCTGGGTGGCTCAGTGGGTTAAAGCCTCTGCCTTCGCGCTGGCTCTCTGCTGGGGGGGGGGAGGCGCTTCCTCCACTCTCTGCCTGCCTCTCTGCCTACTTGTGATCTCTGCCAAATAAATAAAGTCTTTAAAAATTTTTTTAAAAATTAAAAGAGGTCAAATTATTACATTCTTTTAACATCATGAAGAATTCACATCATTTTTAAAAACACAAAACCATATGAACACTCTAGAAAGCTTCTTGAAGAAATGATCAGAGTTGACTTGTAATTGGCTAAATTTCAGTGAGTGTCCTAAATAGTTGGCTCCAGATATACTTTGGCAATAATATAATTTTGTAAAAATAGAACAAAACTGCTTACATATATCAAATAATTTGCTTTCATATGTTCCACCCACTAATAACATATAATCATTTGGGTCATTTGCTTATGTACATTTTTGCTTATGCTTGGATAGCAGTAAGAAAATCTATGAAGAAAACAGATTTTTCCTGTTCATTTTACCATGTAAGCATAGACATGTGCAGCATAGTGATGACAAAATACACTGAATATACTAAAGTGGAGAAGAGGATAAAGGCCCTGAGTAGAGAGTATCAAATAGAAGAGAGTATCAAAACAAGTCATTTCCTCTTCCTCCTCTTCTTTCTTCTCCCTTTCTTCTTCATCTTCCTTTTCTTTTTCTTTCTCCTCCTCCCTGTCTCTTTTCCTTCCCCCAGTTCTCTCCCTTCTCTTCTTTATATTTATAATTAATAGTAATATTATATTTCCCTTTAGCTGTTGCAGAAATGTGAGTTAGTGATATTAAAATAGTTGTTAAAAGAAAAGTGATTTTCTGATGTATTGTAAAGCTTTATTTTCATTACTTTGTAGTGAGTATACATTGTCAAAGTACAGAGAAACACATAATGATATACTCTATTCAACATCATTCTTTCAGAGTACACTTAAATTTTTCAGAGGAATTCTTGGACTTGGACTCATATAAACACAGTTCTACTTTAATGTGTTGGTCTTCCATAGTCACATATAATCCTCTTGTAGTGGGAAAAATTAACTGAACAATATAATTTGGAGAAGCAGTACCTCCAAGGATGGGAATTTCTTCACTTAGCTATAAGATGTTGGTCTTTGTGAAAAATGAGAGAAAAGGGCATTTGAGTAATTGGTAAACAGCCTTGTAAGTACAAATTAACATAAAATGCATTATTTTCCTGGATAAAGTTAACCAACTTTCTTTTTTTATTTTTTGCACTTTCTAAACACTCTTTAAAATCCTCATAAGCTATCTCCATATCTTCTGCTTCGTTTTCAGAAATACAAATGGAATATTTTATCTTTAAAAATATTTAATTGAGTTCATAAAATAGAACAAAATACAAATGTCAACAAGTTCAGTCTCCTAAGTATTCTACTTAGGATATCCATACTTTTTACATAACTTCTGCTTTAGTTTCCAATGAAAGAGAACTAATCACCTACCTGTCCCAGATGACAGCCTTTTAGATATTTAAAGGCTGCTATCATATATTCCCAAAACTTGTCTTTCCAGACAATACATAAATTCCTTTAAAATTTAACATGTTTGTTTAAAGAGATTTCTTTGATATATTCTGAGTTCAGAAACTAACCTTAATACAGGTTCTAGAAAATTATTAAAATTTATAGCTTTTTAAGATTTGCAAATTTTGATAATACGGTTTCATTTTTAACTAGTCCAAAAGAAGTACCACATTTTATTTTGGAAGAATTGGTATATATCTTTTCATTTGCCATAGTAGTAAGAATTTTTTATATTTTATCTAAAGGAATTTCTCATATCATTTGTTTGAACATGTGGATCAAGATGTGCTGTAAGATTACTTTTATTTTTTATGGATTGTTTTATTCATATTCAAGAATGAATATAGAGTCCTTATAGCAGAGATTTGTAAATATTAGGCTTGTTTTGTTATTATGTTTGATATTATTTATTGACTTGAAATTTTAAAGATTCTGAAAGCACTGATAGCCTTTCAAATGTAAAGTATTTCCAGGGGGTTAGATTAGTTTCAATAACATTTTAAAGTTTAAGTCTTTTACAGCACCCAGGAGGTAGACTAAAAAAATATGCCACTTGACTTCTCTTCCCATATCTTGGAAATATAAGACAACTTTCATGTGAACAGCACCATTATAGTTGTGAGGTTCAGATACTGCTGAAGCAGGCCGTGCTTCACTCCCAGCATTTCTATTTCTGTAGGTTTACTCCCTTCGCAATGCAGCATAGTAAACTAGAAATGAAAGAACAAAGATCTTGAGTAGTAGGACCAGATAGTGTGAGTTTGGGAAAAGTTGCATGTGCTATACAGATTTAAGAGAGCAGAACTGAAATAGAGCAATAATTTCCTTTCTCTATTTTACAACAACAGATTTTTTCAAATCTGCTCCTTTCAGACAGTTATAAAATAGAAAATAGGAAAGAGTGGTGATCATATTAAAGGTAAGTAGAAAAATATTAAGATGATAATACCCTGTTTTCTCTGCTTTTCATATGTATCTTATGTCACCATGAGCCGCCACTCTGTCCTACTGTAGTATATGATTCAAGCAAATCACTGCTATTTCCTAAATTCTGGCTCTCTATATAGTATGAAACAAAGTCATTTTCAACTCTTTGTATTTTTTCCTTTACTTTCAATACACATTTCTACTCTACTGCCTGCTTATTTAAATCTTCTAGATCTAGTAACTGGACCTTTCTTTAGTGAATTTTCCACTTGAAATTAATGGCTCCCTAACTTGGTAGACATAAAAGCAAGGGCACACATGGAAATATGATGCACAGTTTCTTTCTCCTTGGCATCCCAAAAGCACTCTGTTGCACTCAGCAACCTCTTGGTTGATGGGAAGAGTGGGATGAGAAGAAGAAAAGCTCCAAGAATCATAATTCACCCAATAATCATTGTTTTGAAGTAGAGATTTTATTTAAGGCCTGAAGGAAATGAAATAGCTTAATTGGCAGGTTTTAATTCCCCTAAAACTTTCCCCTTAGTGGAGTAGAAATGTAAGAACAAGATTATGTTTTTCATAGAAACTAATCTATATTTAAAATACCGGGTGTATCTGACTGCACAATGCAAGTTTGAGAACCTATTATATGCCTACCTGAAAGACTAAAAGGAAGTGCAAAAAGCAGCTTATATTTATTTTCCACATTCATGTTTATATTTTATCACTTATGATTTTCTAGATTTTCTAAAGTAACTGCAAAAGTATTATATGTTATAAAAGTTTATAAAATAAATAGGGATTCATAAAAAGAGATTCAAGTAATCAGTATTCAAAATAACAATCTTAACTTGCTAGATTTATATAAAAATGAACTAAAAACCAAGAAAAGAAGCATTCTTATTCAAATCTAAGAAATGGTAATGCTTTATTTTTTGATATCTATATCTAAATCTATCTACCTACCTATATACCGCTCTATTCTTTAGCAGCATGTGTTCAAAGTGGAGTAAAAGGTAGCTTAAAATGAGTTCATACCATATATTTATGAAAAAGTGACACTTTATTTAGTAATTGCACCTTACTGAGGATTAACTATAAGCAATACCTATTTTCAAGCTAAAGCATTAATATTGCCTTTTAGAGAGTGACAGCAAACATGTATTAAGGGCATATTATGAGCTGTACCAAACCTTGGTGATGCTAAGATTAATGCACTACAGCCCCTTTCTCAATCAGCTGAGTCTTATGTGGAAAATAGTTACATAATTAACTAACCAGGATTTATTAATGAATTATCCTATAGTAGTCATGGCATCATATAGAAGTGTGTGTGTGTGTATACATACATATATATATGTACATACATATATATTTATAATGTATGTATATATATATATTCACTAATAATCTTTTTTTAAAGATTTCATTTATTTATTTGACAGACAGAGATCACAAGTAGGCAGAGAGGCAGTCAGAGAGAGAGAGAGAGGGAGTAAGCAGGCTCCCTGCTGAGCAGAGAGCCCGATGCGGAGCTTGATCCCAGGACCCTGAGATCATGACCTGAGCCAAAGGCAGAGGCTTAACCCACTGAGCCACCCAGGTGCCACATATTCACTAGTAATCTTTAGTATGAAAACAAATGATCTAAAAAATATTTATGGAGAAGAAATTTAAATCAAGGTCTTAACCAGACTACTGGAATTCAAAGTAAATAAGGAAAAATTTCAAAATTAGGGCCATAGACCTGGTACTACAGATATAACTATTTGGACAGAATAAAAGTGTTTAACATTTTACTTATAATAATTAAATATAAACTTGTTAAGACAGAACTCTAAAATTGCTCAAATACAACCTGCTTCTTTGTGTGTGTGTGTGTGTGTGTGTCTGTGTGTGTTTTGTATGTGCATGTGTGTATGATTTATGTTGTCACTTATTGATAAAATTGCTCTAGAATTTGGACAGAACCCAAATTCTAATAAGTTCAATAAACTGTTGTGCCTCTAGTAAGTGATCAGTCTGGTAATAAGTTCTAGACTGAAAAAGACTAAGTCTTTTAAAAAGATTATAATGTTCTTTAAATCCTGGAATACACATAGAGTTAATTGCTAGTATGAAGACACACTTATTTATATCAGTTATATTATCTCAGTAATATTACTATTATGCTGAAGTTTATTCTGAAGATCAGATGCATATGTGGGAAGAAAGAATTGTATTGCATGCATGCACAAATATGATATATATGTTTAAAGCAGCCTGGAAAAGTTAGTCTAGTCCCTTGTATTCTCATGAGGCATGTGTCTCTTAAATCATTCTAGATGAGAATGTCAGTTACCCTTTTTAAATATTTCCTAGTAATTAATTCCAAAATTTAACATTCTTTTTCCCAACTACACACAAACATATATACACATAGTTGAAACTAGATCACTTGTTTCCTTTAGAATAGGTAGACAAGCCTAAAAAAGAAAGGCTACAATTTTCTATACTATAGTATTTTGTTTCCTATAGAAATCCCATGAGTGTGATACTTGTACTGCTTAGCATAATGTTAGTCACAAACTAGAAAAAGAAATGGTGTTGGGGCTTTACTGTGTAGTACAATGCTATGGACTAAATCTAATTTTATTCGTTGAATCTGACTCTATTTACATATTCCTAAGAGACTGAATTCAATCTTGATGAGAGTTATATCAGCAAATTTGTAGAACAGGAGTTTTCTAACATCTTATCCCCAAAGAACAAAGAGCAATTTTAACAATCACCCACAGATAAGAGTGCCTTTGTGAAAGTCTACTAGTCCAGCAAAAATGTTGCAACACACTTTTGGGAGGAAAACAACAACAACACAAAAACTCAAACAAATGAAAAACAAAAACAAAACGCTGGGATTATTGCACTGAAGAAAGAAAGAAGGGACAGTTTCCCTGTAGCACAGGTAATACATACCTGTATTACCCTACCCTCAAGACAACACATCTCAGTGGCAAGAAAGACCTTCTTGGCCCATGATCTCTATCATGGGGAAAAGTGACAGCATAAGAGTGAACATATAGTTTCTCCAGCTATGAGACCCACTTTTCTCTTGCCCCATCCACAATATTCAGGTGTGCCACACAACTAGGGCAGGGAGGAGTGGGAGAACGGCAGCCAGGCCTCTCAGAGGGCATGTAAGGGAAAGGAATCCTACTAGCCACTAGGCAAACTCCATCAGGAAGTCTGTCCAGGATGTCACTAGGCATGCCTAACCTGTGCACCCCCTCAATAGGGCCAAAGACACCACCAACACTTAGTGTACTCACCCACACAAAAAAGAAGGAAGGAAGGAAGGAAGTTAATTAGTTTTTTTGGAGGTTCTACCTTCTCTATACTAATTTAAACCCCAAGAGAAAATATGTCTTTTTTATCTTCCATATTTATACTCCCAATGCTTAGCTCTGAGCCTAAACTAGAGTAAGCACAACAAATACATTTTATAAATAGATTAAAATTTTGTAGATGTTCTCTATTTTTTTAAATTAACTTATATACAAGTAGAGAAAATTATAACTTTTTAAAAATATCTGATTTGGTAGTGGGTATTATACTAAGTGAAATTAGAGAAAGATAAATACCATGATTTCACTCATATGTGGAATTTAAGAAACAAAACAAGCAAAAGGAAAATAGAGAGAGAGGAAAACCAAGAAACAGATTCTTAACTACAGAGGACAAACTGATGGTTATCAAAGGGGAGGTTCATTGGGGGTGATTTATGTAGTGATGCACTTGTGATGAGCACCGGGTGTTGCATGGCAGTGTTGAATCACTGTATTGTACACCTTAAACTAATATTATACTGTATGCTAACTAACTGGAATTTAAATACAAACTTGAAAAGATAACTGATTTGGTGCTTGTTGATTTCTTTCCCCCCCACCTTTTGGAACAGATTTTAAGGAACAGACATATTATGTATTGTTGCCTAGAAACAAAGAGGTATCTTCCCTTTTTATTCCCATGAGCCAGATAGCTAAGCCATTATGAAAATATTGAGCTATGTATAGTTACTGACAAAACACACTTTTGTGCAAAATATGTGCAAAACATGGGGCATAGACATCATAAAAAAATACACATTATCATGGAGATTGAGGGAATAACATTCGAAAATGTTTAAACCAGTGCTATAAATAATCAATAAACTTTAAAAATACTATATGATAACATAAATTTATTTAATATTAAGATTCTTTTGAAGTTCACTGAGGTATAAAAATCTCATAGGAATGGTTTAATGACAACCATATCAGTTTGATGCAGTACAAAGCTGCCCCAACAAGCAAGTTAAACTAATTTGCAAATGTCAAGCATGTCCCTTTAAATTGGTTCATTAACTCACTTTTGGAGAGCAGTGTCAAGAACTAGGAGTTACTGGCATTCCTCATTAGCAGATCTCCTGGACAGGGTAAATAGGTTTGGATGGAATTAGATTGATTAGTCTGCCTTAGAATTCATTGCAGCATACCAAACTCCTACTGTTTTTCCTCTGGTGGATAAGAGTGAAACATTTCCAGCAATCTAGGTTTCTAATGAGAACCAAAACGAGTCTCAGCCAATCAAGAGACTGAAGTTGACTAGCTGAGACACATATGTATTGTGGTATGGCTTCCATTATTTTAGCAGTAATAAAAATATTTTTTTTGAAAAAAATGCTTAGAAGGAAGCAGTTAGTATAATAAGTTCAATAAAAAGATAAACAATTAAGACAGAAAGGAATAAGAGGAAACACTGAAGTAACAAAGTATTAAATTGCTGAATGTTAGTGTAACAAGAATACAGTATTTGGGGAGGTGAGTGTTTGTAGAATAATATTTAATCTCCTGGATTCTTCACTAGAGTATATTGATATTGTCACTTGCCATTGTAACTAAAACCCTGATCTTTCTTGAAAGAGCTGAGAAAAGATTGGGATGGAATCCAAGTTATAAAGGAGCTGTTTATTATTTTGACAGGAACTCATTAACACCAAGAATATGGTGAAATTAGTGAAAGTGACGCATGTGACTTGCTTTTGGGCATGTGGTATGTCTTCAAGGTACATTTGAGTGATATATAGTTAAGATAGATTACTATGTGGAATTGTATTAATGGTCATAAGTGAATAGTCATACTTCTTATCTTTGGCTCAGGTATTTACAAGCTAGGATGACTATGGATAAGACACATAAGCTCTTAACTTTCTCATTTTATAAAATGGGCATAATGATGCTATTGTAATATGGTTGTTTTAAAAATTAATAAGGGCAAGGTATACAAAGCATATATTAAAGCATGTATGACACAAGGTATTCGATCTTGTCGCCCTTCATCATCATTATCATTATCACCATCACGTCTATTATTCTATACCAGACTTGCCCTCAAGAACACAATGTTTTGGAATAGTTTATTACAAAAGTCTCTAAATTTATGAAAAGTATCTTACTTTCTAGGAAATGTGCCACAGTGAGGAAAAAAATTAATTTTGGTATTGAACACATTGTTTTTCATATTCATTGTTTTTAGACTGATACTTAATCCCCTACATCTTCATTCACTGTATCTGTTAAACATATGTGTAATTCATGAGATTACTGTAAATGAATTATATTAAGTGAAAGTCTGTGCCTCGTGTTAGTACCCGGTGAACATATAATCAGTATTATATTTAATTACACCCTACACATTTCAAGTAATTTAATGTTCGAATAATTGATTTTCATTCTACAAAAGGAAACAATGACACTATATGAACAATCTGTGAGCTAATACTAAAGCCAACCAGATTCCTGAGTCTGAATACAAAGCTTTGCCTTCTTTTATTGTGTAAAAATAACTTATATGAAATATTACATATCTGAACCCACGCTTAAGCCCACACCTGTCTCTATGAAAAACTGACCTTAATAATCTTAACTTCCTTTCTTTCTTAAACATTTATTGATGTACCTGACTTTGCATTCTTGTGTAGTAATCCATAAACTTTTTGTAAAACCTTTCTTGGTTTTATAAATGATTCTATAGTGGAAAATAGTCAACTTTTAGCTTTGTATCCATTGTAGTCCCTAAAATCTCTTTTTTAAAAAAACAATAAGTAACTCTGATACATGCTGGTTTGTGGGAACCTATATTTAAAGTAGGAATCAAAGAAGCCAAACTTCTTGTTACTTATACATCAGTCCTTCCTTGAGTACAGGAGTTGTAAATACAGTTCTGCACTGCAAATAACAAAAGGCTATATATTTGAAATGAGAGGGTAAAAAAGGAAACATGTCTTCTCTTGTCATGAACTACAAACAAAATGTCCTAGAAAGAAAACAACAGTGACAGCACAATTCAAGAAATAAAACAACAGGCTCTTACTGGTTTTATATAGCAGTATGGTACTGATATAGTGAGCAAGGTTTCTAAAAGGACAATTCCAGGCACAGAGAGGCTTAATGGTGTGAGGACATGTGTTGTGGAGAACAGATGTAGCATCAAAGCACAGGACAGGACTATGTAAAATATAGACACCAAGGTAGAAAAAATAAAAAGCTAGAATAGGAGTATTCAAATGCTATAAGTACAGTACATGAAGAGACCAAAAATGCTAGTGATTATTTCAGAATACAGAAAACACAGCTGGTTAATAACTATATAGAAAACATCTCACTTTTTTTTTTTTTTTTTAATGAAACTCTCCCTCTCTGATTTCTCCATCTTTGTATTTCTCTCCCTTCCCTTATGATCCTCCATGCTATTGCTTCTGCTCCACATATGGGTGAAACCATATGGTAATTGTCTTTCTCTGTTTGACTTACTTCACTTAGCATAACCCTCTTCAGTTCCATCCATGTTGATGAAATGGTGGAGATTCATCCTTTCTGATGGCTGAAGAATATTCCATTGTATATATGAACCACATTTTCTTTATCCATTCATCTGTTGAAGGGCATCTCGCTCCTTCCAGTTTGGCTGTTGTGGACATTGCTGCTATGAGCATTGGGGTGCATGTGCCCCTTCTTTTCACTATGTTTGTATCTTAGAGGTAAAACTCAGTAGCACAATTGCTGGGTCGTAGAGTAGCTCTATTATTAACCATAAGAAATTGTGGACCCCAAGAAAGAATCTGGGTGTTTCAGAAGGGAGGGTGGTGGGGAGAGGGTGCAATGGTATGGATATTGAGGAAGACATGCTGTGATGAGTACTGGTGTTATACTTAATTAATGAATCACTGAACACTGCATCAAGGACTAATTATGTACTATACAGTGGTTAACTGAACATAATAAAAAAATAAATAAAATGCAAACTCAATGTGATTAAAAAAATGAAACTCTTCTAGGGTCCAGGGACTGCATCTAATTCAAGTCATCCCTTTGCAATACCTAGACAATATTAACGCATGCTATTCCATCTATAAGACTAGAAAATACTTTAAAAATGATGACATGTATGTTGCTGTAAGAAACGAGGTCCTTCATACTTTAGTCATAAAAGTTTAAACAGGTAAATAAAACTGGAAACAATAGGAATATATGTGTAAAACACTTTTTAAAGTTTGTATCATTTGTTCTAGCAATTATAGTTCTTTCCTTTTTGGGTAATAATCTAGTTATAAAACAACTGTGCACAAAGATCTTGATTATAGTGATATTTCTTTATAGGAAGATAGTAGAAATATCTAAAAAATTATAAAAACAGAAGGACTAACTTATGTCATGCAACTTGTTAGAAACACAAATTTTATAGGAAGCATTTTCAATTTTTACCACAAGTACAATTACTACTACTACCATTGGCATATTACTAGATATTATTCAGCAAGCAGTTAAAATTTTTCATTCTTCAAAGATCTTTATCTAATATTTCATTTAATTCTCATAACAATCTCAAAAATTTCATTTCACAGATAAGTAAAAGTAACTTTCCCAGCAGTCACAAAGCAAATGCCAGAGATGAGTGTTAAATCTACACAATTAAATTATTTTAAATGATTTCTGGAAAGGTGGAGATGCTGGACAAAATTCAAATTGGTGAATTTGAATTCATTGATCATTTACTGATTCACTGATCATTTAATCATTAAATGTTTTCTTATTACAATACATAAATATGTTTTTATGGGATTTTGTGATTTTGAGACTTGTGAAATCTAAATAAACATTTGAACATTTAAAATTTTTGGCATATTGAATTTTTTACTATGTGTTAATTTCTTAAATATAATGCAATTGAATACAATAAATACTCTAAGTTTGAAATACAATAAACATTCTATCTGTCTTTGTCAGGATTCAGCATGAAACAATTAGCATACTCAATGAAATAATTGAGGAAAGTTAAATCATGGAATATTTAAGAAGGTGTGAGCATTGTTTTTGTTTTATTTTTAAAAGAAAACAAGCAAAGATGTAAAAGGATCCAAGGGCTGATAAAAATTTGGAGCTAGTTACACTCAAAGGCTTGAAGGGCAAAGAGAGGAAGCAATTACCAAAACTCAGAAAGAGTAAGTACAGCTCTAAATGAGTACCAAGAAATCAGTGCTTCTTGGTAGAGGAACAAAACCAACCTACAGCAGCCTAGTAAAGACAGAAGTAAAAGAATAGATACCTACAAATTCACACTTCTTCCCCACTTTTCCATGTTGTTACTGTAAGGGCCTACTTAGCCAGAGCGATTCCATCTCAGTTAAACAGTGATTTTGTTGTTTATGCAGTAAAACTTAAACTGACCCTGCCCCCTACCCCCAAGGGGAGCTTACTTAAAAGAAAGTCCAGAAGACCAGTAAAATATGGTTGACTAGTCCATAGTAACAGAACATAGAATACAAGGGTGGGTCAGGTCAGGTGGAGATAACAGAGCCCGAATGCAAGGATGTCAGGCCAGGTGGAGACATGCAATAACTATCTTCCTAAAGAATGTGGGCCCCGCCTTTTGGGCGCCAATTCTGACCAAGGTGATAGGCTAATTCAAATATCTACTATAGGGTGAATTGTAATTCAATTGGCCACCCATGTGTGACCTAGCATGACTATCAACTTTCTCTGTGTGTTACAATCTCATTGGCCACCTGTGTGTGACCAGGCTCAACCACACGGCCTTTGCTCTATAAAAGTTAGTCTGTGAGGCTGGGTGGGGTCATTCTCTCTGTAAGAGGCAGTCCCGACTGGTCGGTTTAATTCTCGATGTTTGGCGTGAAATAAAGCTTTGCTTGACCTTTGCTTTGTATCAGTCTTGCTCCATTGATCACAGACCCTAACAGTTACCTCACAAGAAATCCATTTGGCCAAAGGATTCCTTGGATGGAATTCATAATGTCAGCTTCCCAGAGGAAGAACAGGTCAGAGAAGACTACAGTGAATTAGCTTGTGGTAGATTATTTGCAAATACTGCTTCAATTATTCCACTTTCTATATCTATGATCTTTCAATGTCACTTTGGTTCATCAACTATTAAAATAATTGGCCTTTTGCTTATTATTATTTTTTTTGGTGTCAAATAAAATGTAGAAGTGATATTGTGCCAGTTCTGAGCCTCAGCCTCAAGAGGCTTCTTGTGTGTATTTGTTATTTTCACACCCTGCTCAGACGCCATGTGTGCAAGCACATACTAACTGCTAGGTAATGAGAGGACATGTGGCCAAAGCAGAGCAGGCTTAGTTAGTCCAGTCAGGATCTAAGATATGTCAGTCCAGGCAAGAGCTGCAAATCTATCTACCAACACATAGCTGTTACAGTTGCATGAAGAACCCGGCTAACCTGTAAACTCTTGAGCAATAATAAATGGTTATTGTTCTAAGTGATTTAGTGTTGGGGTAAAGCAATAACTAATTATTACAATATCCTCAATAGTGTGTTTAACGATTCAACAACTATTTATTTATTAGACTGTAATATGAGCAAATACTGTGTTAAGCCCTGCACAGATAGAATGATTAAATATGAACACAAATCATAATACAAGTATAAGTAAAATATGTAGTGTTTTAAACGTACAAAAGAGAAAAAAAACTAATTTAGGGAGTTCAGATATATTTAAAGAAGACAAGATGAAAATTGTAAAAATGCATGAAAATGAAAGATGCTTGTTGAATTTTTGGTAGTCAACTAACTTGGCTTTTCTGTAAAGTTCATGAGATGGAGTAGTATTTCATGAAACTAGTAGTCCTAGTGATTTTTTTCTACTCACGTTATATTAGTAAATAATTTATTACAAAGGCATATTCATAAATTTGTGGGTATGCACTCATGTCTAATTTTATGCCTTAAGAAAAGAAAACCTAGATGTTTGCATAATTTATACATATATATGCATAGATATACATATATATGTGTATATATATATATAATTCATTATTTTTTAGAGAGAGTGAGAGCAAGATGGGGAGGGCAGAAGGAGAGAGAGAAATAATTTTAAGCAGGCTCCATGCCCAGGTGGGAGCCCAACAACAGGGATTGATCTCATGACCCTGAGATCATGATCTGAGGCAAAAATCAAGAGTGGGATGCATAACTGACTGAGCCACTCAAGAGCCTCTATAAAATATTTATAATATTATGATATATTATGATTTATTTCTAAGTGATTGTGAAAATTATTAGTATTACTATTGGAAATATATACACATGATACATAATGTCTATTGAGCATTGCTAGCCCTGTGCTAAGTGTTTTGAAGGCATTTTTTGTGTTACTTGGGAGATGGTATTTTTTCCACTTGCTGGTATGGCAAATGAGGTGTACAGAGATATATAACTTTTTCCACGTATCACAGATAAGAAGTGGTATCACACATACACATAATATACATATTCAAGTGAGTTGTATACAGTAATTTTTATTTACATACTAATCTCTAGACGATGATTGCTACTTCACTATTATGAAGTCATAAAAAAGTAAAACACAGTTACTTTTATCTCCATAGTACATGCATTTAATTAATTTAACAGATATTAGTTATTAATTGAATATTTACTATGTGGTACACATTTAAATGTCTGAGGTTTATTGCCCTTAAATAAGGACTTCTCAAAAAATATGTGGAAACAAGTCAGAATCTTAATCTCTCTGCCCACTTGCATTATTAGAGGCTGATGCCCTAGGAATTAAACTACGGAATTAAGAAATGAGACAAAACAAATATCTCTTCTAAATTCAACACCTACTAAATTCACAATTCTGTTTTCTGTTAAAAAGAAATAAGTAATTCAATGTTTAAAAATCTTAAACATTTTAGACAAGTGAGAAAAATTTACATGAGTTTCTGAGATTAATTTTTGTCACCATGATATCATAAATTCAAACTAGAAATGTGTTTTAAGAGAATTATAATGCAAAACAATTAAAAGAATGCATAAAGAAGTTATAATTATTATTTCTAAATTCTTAAGGCTTCAGACATAAGTTGCTAAAATAGCACTGTCTGTGATGATGGAAATAATCAATTTCTACAGTGTTCAATAAAGTAGCCAGTAGCCACATGGGTTATTGGGAAGCTGAGTGTGGTTAATCTCACTGAAGAGTTACATTACTTTATTTTATTTCAATTAACTTAAAAATAAATATAAATAATTATATGTAGCTGGTTGTCAAGACAGTAATAGATAATCAATTCTGATAGATAGTGTGCTTCTCCTTCCCAAAAGTTTCCAAGAAGCAAAGTATTTTTTATATCATTCAATGAAAAAAAATAAAAATGATAAAAATTTATATACCTTGTATGGTTTGAAGTTGATTTAGCTATTCAAAAAATCATAAAGCAAAAGTAGAATTAGACTTTTAATAAATCTAATGTGTTTTTTTTTCAAATTCAATCATGTTTATACGTTACAGTGAATAAAATAATACAAAGAACAAATCAGAAGCTTCTTAATTATCTTAAATTTCCTCAAAAAAAGGATCAAAATAGATTTGCAAAGAAGAAGAGATAGAGAAGCTTGGGAATAATTTATTTATATAGCACAGATGTGTAACATCTTTACTAGGAAAGAGCAAAATTTTTTTTTTCTCATTTAGATCTGCTTTAGCTTCAGTTTGAATCAGGAGAGAGACAAACACCAGGAAGAACTATAAATCAATAATTTTCATTTCCCAAGAAAAATGGTCTGTAAAAGATAAAGCTGACTCCTGCATTTGGGATACACTAGAGAAGCAGTTCTAGTGTTCAACAATATTCAACATTTTGTTTAAGTGAACTGACATTTTGTGTTGAGAATCATCTGCAGGGTGATAAAGAAAATTAGTAACATTAACTTTTTTTCTAGACTTTCACTCACACGTATGTGTTTGGTGAGTAAAATCACATAGGTGATAGTTTCTAGGATCATCACCACTCAAAATTCCAGGACTCACAGATCTAGCTACTGGTTCCTCTTACATCTTGAGCCATTTTTCTTTCTACAATATTCTTAGCTATAAAGGTAAGGGCATCTTCATGGAATAGCCACTTCCATTTACATTGTGTAAATTTAAATCTTTTAGACATGCTTTCAATGTGTATTTTATTTTATTTTTTAAAGATTTTATTTATCTATTTGACAGAGAGAAAGAGATAACAAGTAGGCAGAGCAGCAGGCAGAGAGAGAGCAGGGGAAGCATGCTCTCTGCTGAGCAGAGAGCCTGATGTGGGGCTCAATCCCAGGACCCTGAGATCATGACCCGAGCTGAAGGCAGAGGCTCAACCCACTGAGCCACCCAGGCACCCTTCAATTTGTACTTTAGACATCTAACATATATTTTATCTTCTCAATGTAAATTCTCTAATCTGATTTCAATTGGAAATTTCATAAGGGATATCATCTTCCAATGTTTTAAATCGCTTCTTCTTAAAAAGTCAATAATAGGAACATAAATCAATGAGAAGTTTAATATAGGGTATATTCCTGCTGATGTTACTTTGACTTTTAACTGGTTTATGTTGACAAATATATTATTGAATGTGGTATAAATAGGTCTATTTCTATCTATACATATATATATATAATGCATAACTATCTGTATCTGTCTATATCTATAAAAGACTTAAAGGAACTATTTCTATGGTCTCATTAAAGTGGAATAAATGTTTATTTAAGTGAGGTTAATATTTCCTTTGATGCAAGTCACATGGTACAGATTATTTTTTTAAGATTGTGTGTTTTTTACCATAGATTTTATGTTATAAAACAAAATATATCTGGGGACACCTGGGTGGCTCAGTGGGTTAAAGCCTTTGCCTTCGGCTCAGGTCATGATCTCAGGGTGCTGAGATCGAGCCCAGCATCTGGCTCTCTGCTCAGCGGGCAGCCTGATTCCCGCCACCGCCCCCCATCTGCCTCTCTGCCTACTTGTGATCTCTCTCTGTGTAAAATAAATAAATAAAATCTTAAATATATATATTTGAATGAGAAGAAGGAAATTATTTAAAACCAAATTTAGGTGAAATATAACTAAATAAATAATAGTATTGGGGTGTTTATATGGCTTAGTCAGTTAAGATCCTACTCTTGATCTCAGCTCAGGTCTTGATCTCAGGGTTTTGAGTTTAAGTCCCATACTGGGCTTCATAGTTAGTGAGCATGGAGACTACTTAAAAAACAAACAAACAGAGAGAGAGAAGAGAAAAAGAAAAAAATAGAAAAAAAAAAAAAACTTCTTTGAGATTAAAAGAGACGTTTACATTAGTTCTCTGTTTATAAGTTCCTAATGGCAAAAACTCTAACTAACTTGAGAAATGAGTGAATTGTGTTTTGCACTTTAAATGGTAAAATTACTGTTTGTGTGAATAGGTTCTCATAGATTATGCCAAACAAAATTATACAGGCAGTACAAGTATGTATTTACATTTCAGAACCAACTTACCCAAGATTGAAATGTTAGTTTTGTGAACTTGGAAAAATATACTTAGGTTCTCTGTCCCTCATGTTTGTTATGTATAAATGGACTAAAAATAATGTCTACATTAGGAAGCTGGAAAGAGAATTAAGTAAGTTTTCATGTATAAACCCTGGAGGACGACTGAAAAATATGAGTAATATATATTCTGTGATAGTTTTAAGACCCAACCACAGAGTCTTTGATACAACTCTGTTCAATGGAGCTTAACTTTTTTCTACTTGGGTGAGCTGTTCCTTAGTGACTTGCTTCTAACAATAGAATGTGGTGGAAGTTATTGAGTGTGACCTCCTAGGGTCATAAAAGATATTATGTCTTTCTCTCTTTTATCACTCCCTGCAGGAAAAGCTGCTGCTATACCATTAAGACACTAAAGCAAGTCTAAGGAAAGGTCCATGGGGCCTCCACCAACAGTCTATAAAGACTCGAGGTCTTGGAGCAGTCATTGTAGACAACAGAATGGATGTTCCTCAAAAAATTAAAAATAGAACTGACATTCCAGCCATTCCACTACTGAGTATTTACCCAATGAATACAAGAACACTATTTCCAAGGGATACATGGACTCCTGTGTTTATAGCAGTATTGTATACAATAACCAAGATACAGGTAGCCCATGTGTCCATTGACTGATGAATGGATAAAGAAGATAAGGTATTGATATACAATGGAATATTATTCATCGTTCAGTAACGAAATCTTGCTATTTGCAATGACATGGATGAAGCTAGAGTATAATGCTAAGAAATAAGTCAGTCAGGGACCCCTGGGTGGCTCAGTTGGTTAAGCAGCTGCTTTCGGCTCAGGTCATGATCCCAGTGTCCTGGGATCGAGTCCCACATCAGGCTCCTTGCTCGGCGGGGAGCCTGCTTCTCCCTCTGCCTCTGCCTGCCTCTCTCTCTGCCTGTGCTCGCTCTCTCTCTCTCTCTCTCTAAGTAATAAATAAATAAAATCTTAAAAAAAAAAAGAAAGAAGTCAGTCAGAGAAAGACAAATACCATATGCTTTCACTCATATGTGGAATTTAAGAAGCAAAACAAGCAAAGGGGGAAAAACAAGAAAGAGAAAAACTGAGTAACAAATTTTAAACTATAGACAACAAACTGACGGTGACTAGAGGGGAAGGGGTGAAGAAATAGGGTAAGTAGGTGATGGGAATTAAGAAGTACACTCGTCTTGATGAGCACAAGGTGAAGTATGAAAGTGTTGATTGTTGAAACTAAGATAAAACAGTATATATGTTAACTAATTAGAATTTTTTAAAAAAGCAAAACCAAAAATCATGGGGTCACTACTGATATGAGCTATCTTGGAAGTATCGCCTAGCAATCCTTAACCCTAGCCAACACCTATAGCTTCATGAGAAACACTTTGTCAGAAATACCAAAGTCTTTCCTAACCAAATGCCATTAAAAACAAAAACAAAAACAGAACAAACAAAAAACTGTGAGATAATTAATATATGCTGTTTTAGTCTGCTAATCTTTGTGGTAATTTGTTACCTCAAGTTAGATAAGTAATATAAGTGTTAGTTATTATTACTACATTGCATTTAAAACATTATTTTTAAAATGTATAAATTTTATTAATGTTTCTTTCCCATCATATATACAAAACTGCTTCTAGTGTTTTATGACAAGTGAAACATATAATTAACATTTGTTAGTATGAAAACATTAATATAAAACAATAAGTATGCTATTTTGTTTATCAGTTGTTATTTATCAAAATTAAAACAAATAGTAAAGGCATTTTTTTCCATTAACAATTTACATCATTTTAGCAAGTACTTAATTGCTCCCAGTTCAGAATTCATGTCAGAGTAAATTAACTTTTTTTGTTTTTGTTTTTAGAGAATGGAAAAGCGTTTTATTTAAACCCCAAACCCAAGTTAGGACAACTGCCAGGAATACACAATCTTCAAGAAGAGGAGGGTGCTCCAGGGAAGGAATATTTGGTGCAGGGTTATGTAGGTTTTTTGCAGAAAGAGTTACAAATCATCATGAGGAAAGACACTCCAGAAAGTTACAGACTTTATCTTATGTTTTTAGTACCTGCAAGGCTGTGTGATTTTAATCTTATGGGTATGCTGGGAGGAGGGGGGAGGAAGAGTCATTTTTCTTATGTTTATGTTTGGAATGCTCCTTTTTGTGTTGTTTTTGTTTTTTAAATGAAGCAGACAAACAATGTGTGCCCAAGGCAGGAACAGAGCAAATGCTTTGAGCTTTTGCCAATTCATTTTTACCTTGGTGAATATTGAAGTATAACTTCCCCTGGAGCCTAGGGGCAGGGCTCACAAAGGTTAAAAGTTGAAAATGTCCTTTATCATTTCCCTAAATTGACTTTTTAAATATCCTAAGATACAAATTAGCTTTATTATAATATCAAATGTTGTTATAGAACAACTTAAGCTGTTGTAGAAATGAAAAGTATAAAACTGGGTAAATTCAGCTAGTTTCTGCTCTCATTCATCCATTCACGTAGCAAACATTTATCATGTTCCATAGTTCTACCCACTAAAGATATGATGATAATGGTGAGGAAGACAGAGATGGTTCTTATGGTCTGGAGCTTATAGTCTAGAAGAGTATGTTGATAACAAACTTGATTGTCATCTTAATGATACACAAAAACTTTTATTAGATCACTGCCACTATGTTGCATATGAAAATGCACTGTGAGGAGTCCCTGTCTCACAGAGGTAATACATTGGATTGGACATGGCAGAAATAGTTGTATTGGTACCAGCTTTCAGATTGGATTTGGGTTTAGTATTATTTTGTTTTAAATATATGAAAGACAGCTTATGTTCATATTATTAAGAATGCTGAGAGAGACTCTCTGCCCCTAAATTCTTATCGTATTTCTACCTTAATTTATAAAATTCTATGAATAAAACAAGCAAAAAACTTATGTTACAAAAAGATGAATCTTGATAGATGTGAGGAGAGGTCTTATGGATACTTATATTTATAATCAAGAGAAAAGACTGACATATTTAGAGTACTAACCCTGATAGAAGGAAGGACAAGCCATAGATCAAGGAGACTATTTCCTGATGGGCTCAGAGGCAGGTCCCTACTGATAATCCTTGAGCTAAGAAGGTTCTGAAAAAATTATTTGATTCAAATTTTTCAGAATAGAAAAATGGAAAGGAGATTTGTGTTAAATAGAAAGATTGTATAGATTAATTTGGAAGAATTGTTTTAAAAACATTCTTATATTGATAAAATGTTTAAAATATCCACCCTAATGTGTTATCAATACTACATACATAGAAAAAAAGGAAACACTCCTGCATTTTTGGCAGGAATATAAATTGATGTAGTCACTATGAAAGCCTGTATGAAAGCTCCCCCCAAAATTAAAATAGAAATACCATATGATCCAGTAATTCCACTTTTGGGTACTTATGAAAATAACATGAAAACAGTAATTTGAAGTTATGTGCATCCCCGACATTCATAGCATTATTATCAACAATAGCCAAGATATGAAATTAATTTAAGTGTCCATGGATATATGAATGAATAAAGATGTGGTATATATACACAATGGACTATTTCTCAGCTATAAAAAAAAAGGAAATATTGCCATTCAGGACAACATGGAGGAGCCTAGAGGGTATTATTCTAAGTGAAATAAGTCAGACAGAAAAAAGACCATATGATTTCTCTTTATGTGGAATCTAAAAAAGAAAACAAATGAGCAAACTAACAACAAACAGAAACAGACTCATAAATACAGAAAACAAACTGGTGGTGACCAGAGAGGATGGGGTGGGAGTGGTGGATGAGTGAAATAGGTGAAAGGGATTAAGAGATACAAATTTCTAGTTATAAAATAAATAAATAAATCTTTAAAAAAATAAAATAAAATAAATTAGTCATAGTAATGAAAAGTACAACATAGGAAATACATTCAATAAAGCTGTAATAACTTTGTATGTTGACAATGGGTAACTACACCTATTGTGAACTTATGGTAGACATTTTGTAAAATATATAATTATTGAACCACTATGTTATACACCTGATAATATTGTATGTCACAACTATACTTCAATTAATTTAATTTGAATTGAATTTAATTTTTAATTATTTTTAATTAATTTAAAAGAATTTTAAAAACTCTAGTTATATATGTATATATGTATATATATGTATTGCCAAATAAGAACATTTCAAAGTATAATATAAAAATATGGGATAGGTCATTTAGTCACCTGTTAGAGAAGGGGTGGAATTAGCAAGAGTGCTGAAGTAAAGAAATGACAAGTAAATTGATTGAGAGAAACATAGACCAACTATAAACAGTTTTAGGTACTGCTCACCTATAACACTGAAACATTTATTTATCAAGTCTATCCATTTTTTTTTTTTGCATTTCTTGCCAAAATAAAAGCTTGATATTTCAGAAGAAAGACAGTAACTACCCAATTCAGACAATCATATATTGTCTTTTATAGAAAATGGAGTTTTCTATGAGAATTAGTTTGCTATTTTTTTTTTAAGATTCTATTTATTTATTTGACAGACAGATCACAAGTAGGCAGAGAGGCAGGCAGAGAGAGAGGTAAGCCAAAGGCAGAGGCTTTAACCCACTGAGCCACCCAGGCGCCCCTAGTTTGCTCATTTTCTGTTTAATTCTTGCATGATTGTTTTGCTAAGAAACATGTTTATGAAAAATGATCCTCCCATAGGAATTATCTTATAATTTATTAGTTTTATGATAGATGTAGAATCATATGATAGATATATTTATATTTCTTAGAAACACTAGTAGGTTTTAGTATCAAAAGGAATTATTTTTATGTAAGTTACATCAATACCTTTATTAGTATGAGGATATCTCTGCACATGCAAGAATACCCTTATTCTTACTATTAAATACCTTCTCCACCAAACACAGGATGCAATATTCTTTCTCATTTGCAAATATGTATGCTTAGAAGAAAAACTGTTCTATAAGCAGCTCAGTGTTATATGCCAAGGGACAAATAGATCGACTCTTTTAAGTACACTATTTTTCAAGTAACTTTTGTATTAATAATTTGCTTTTCTTTTTCCTTACACAAATTGTGGGAAAGGAAATCATGTTTCAGGTTTATATCATTGAATTATTATTTAAAGTGATGGAATATAATATAAACAGAATGTAGGAGATGATTATTAGTTGTTCTATTTAAAAAAAAAATGAGGGAGACAATGGGTTTAGCAAAGAGCATTCAATAAGTCTCTAGCAGATATGGAAATAAAACTACAGCACCAGGCAGGTCGCTGGTGCTCAACATCCTGGTGTTTTGGCACTTCGACAGGATGATTAACTTTGACAGGTTAAATTAACACAAACATAAAACAGAGGAAATCTATCCTTGCTTGTCTCTCTGCCAGGAAATACAAGCCTGTAATTGCTGTGATCCAGCTCTTCTACATAAACTGACCAAATTCTTACATCAAGAGATTGATTTTGCAGAGCAAGACTACTCTGATTTTAGGGTCACTGGAGATTAGTAGCTTTTTCACAACACAGTTTTCTCTTAAATTCTATCCAGAGTAAATATAGGTACGAGTAAATGTCATGGCCAGTCTAAACATATAATTAGACAAGCATGAGACCAATGCTATTGAAGGGATTAGCTGACTACACTAAAAGCCTTTATTTTCTTATGCATGTACTTTGCCCCCTCCCCAAGGAAAACTGGGTAGATCTAACCCTATTTTTGTTCAAAAATATATTTGATATGCATTGATCCAATTATTCCCCACTGATAATTCATACTACAAGACATGATATTTTGGTTTCCACATTAAAGTTACTATGACTTCTCTCTCCTTTACATAAAATACAAGAAATAAACTCCTAGCAAGGGGTACTGTTTTCAAGGCAGATAATGGAGGGAATAATGATGATATTCTTTCAGTATTTTTTAATGACCTAATTTAATAATTTTCAATTGCCTTGAAAACAGGCTCATTAAACTGATTGTGATCCTTGAAAATCATTAAAATATATTGGCAGATTTGATTTGCTTATTCCTGGATTTTCTAGATCCTCCAAGTTCTCGGCTTTACTTTTTAGTCTCTGGTATCAGCTTCTCTGGTATTTAAAACTCAAATAACTGTTCTTTATTCTGAGTTTGTTGCACCATTCTAAACATTTTATATAGATTATGTCTTTTAACCACAAAATAACTCTCAGTTAAGGAAATTGAAGATCAGAAGAATTAAATAACTTGCCTTGAGACCAAATAGCTAGAAAATAGAAAGGAAAGATTTAAACCCAGGATTTGCCAGACACCTTAGCTAAATGAGAATTATTGCTGCTGTATATACACATATGTTGTTAGTTTAACTTGCACCCATGTAGGAATGGCCCTTTTAATCTGGCTCTAACCTTTAGATAAGAGAGATTTTGACTAGGGAAACCATACCTACCTGTTGGAGGCATGTTTTAGATATAAAAAGTGCTAAAATTTAGAGTAAAAACAACTACAGATAAATATTTGCTCTGGGTAGGAGCAGAGTGATAGCATGTGGCCTTCAGTTATATGGAAGTACACTTCTTAAAGAATTTCTGCAAATTTCAAATATAAATCCTAGAAAATAAGACTTGAGGCTTCCATGAAATATAAAAAACACTGGAGAGTTGTGTGTGTTTGTGTTTGTAAGAGAAAATGAGAATCTGGAACTCACAGCTGAGTCCAGACACATTAGAGTGCTAAACAAATGAGATCCAATGAAATGAAATGGATGCTAATTCTTTTATTAATGTTTTCCATTGATTTTATGGCAGCTGATAGTGGTTTTATGTCCTTTCATCAAAAAGAAGATGGAGCTTATTTAAATGTTTTAATTGTTGGGGTGAAAAAGATTTGCTTTTATCAGATCAATATTGCTTTGGCTAAATATCAATTAAAATGACAAGGCTTCTACCACTGAATGAAGGAAGAAGTTTAATTAAATTCCATTCTCTAGTTTCATAATGAGAAAAAGATTGGTGTTTGCTATATTTTTGAAATGCACATGGATTATAACTTAGAAACCAAAAGTATGTGTTTAGAAAGAATTAATTTTACATTGAGACACAAAATGAAAAATAGAAGATGAGGTTTTCTATTTCCTATGCTACATATTTCTAAGAATATTTTCATCATTTATTTCTGCTTTATTTTTAAAAAGAACTAATAAATTCAAGTAGCTATTTGTTGTATTGTTAGAACGAGTTGGAAATTTGATTTATCTATGCATAACCTTATTAATGGGAATTCTATTGTCATCAATGCTTTCCTTCAGGTCTTAATCACCTCAAAGACTATTGATCCTTTTTTATTGGCTTCTTGTTATCCATGTCATAACCATCTCATATCAGAGCATTATAGTCTTGGTAGCACCTGTATTTTTGTTGTTGTTTATTTATAAGAAGGTGATTCTGTGTTTTCGGGGGGCAGAAGTGCAGTATTTACTTTTTGAATTCAACATCTTAAAAGCACAAGGGAAAAATAAGAATGAAATATTTTTGACGCTGATGATGATCAGGTTTGACTTTCTAGTGGTGTTTCAAAGAGGGTTATTTTATTGTTTTTTTTAAAGTTCTGAAACATTATTTGAAACAGTTAATATAAATATATAATTGCGTTTGCTCTGTTTATTTTAATGTATACTAAATTAATGCAGAACCGTATAGAAATTTCACTAAAATCTACTCACAAATTTGCTTTCTGTGTCCTTCTTTTCATCTATGTAATATTGTGCTTTTGAAATTTTTTTTTTTATCCTATGTGACATTTTATTTGCTTGGTGAGGGGATCTCTATTTTCTTCACCAGAATGATCACTAAGCAATGCCCAATAGAAAGCTGCTTCTTTGCATCAATACGGAAACATCATGGTTTGTATACTAGAACTTTTCTCCAGGAACTAGTAAGCCTTTCTGTTCCACTGTATTTGTAAATAAACTTGCTGATCCGTTAAGAAAAAAAAAAAAAATTCTATTCTTCATAATGATACCAAATCAGATATTCTAGCATTAAAATATTTTTCAATAATTCCCTGCCCCCTTATCAGCCTTCTATTATTATCCTTTATTTACAGGATGAAGCTCAGTTGTTCCTTAGTATTAAAAACAAACATCTTTTTAATCTGCCTTTTGTACCTTGTCCTAGATGTTCCACACAGAACTAACTTCAGTTCCCTGATAATACTGTGTGGTTCTTGCTTATGTTCTTATTTGCAGTTGCCTATGGTACTCTGTTTCTCTGCTGAAATGCCTAGTCTCATCACATTTGTCTGGCAAAGTATTATTATTTATTCATCAGGAGAAAGCTCCAACATCATCTTTTTTTGAACTTATTTCCATACTTCACCTACTTCCACCTTCCTCTGTCCAAAGTAAGTAACTAATTGTCTGTTCTTCTTTTGCATTACATTTTATATCATGAAACACATTATATATTGTGAAAATCATTTAAACATTTGTTTCCAATACTAAAATCCAAATTCAGTAATGTACAGTATTCAATAGTAGACTTGTATTCATCCTTCTATCATTTATGCCAAACTTTGAGCCTTAGTATGTAGTAGACAATAGCTGCTTACAGAACAAATGAGATTTTACTATTATTTCAAAGCTAACTTTATTCAAGGTACTAAAAGTTGATAAGATAGGAAACTGTATTATAGAGGGGATAAAGCAAAAAAAAAAAAAAAAAAAAAAAGCTCTGTTCTACTAATGGATGGTTTGTTTTGCAAGATATAAATATTTAAATTCAAATCCAATTGAATGGCAATGAAGCAAGATACCAAAATTCTACCTAAATTGCTAAAAATTACAATACAGAGTCAAGGAGGCATTTTACATTAGGAAAGGAGAACCCTTCAAGCAAGGTACCAAACATTTCAACTAACTTACTTACTTTCTTTCTTTCTTTTCTTCAAGATTTTATCTATTTATTTGTCAGAGAGAAACAGCATGAGCAGGGAGGAGCAGCAGAGGCAGAGGGAGAAGCAGGCGTCCTGCTCAGCAGAGAGCCAGATGCTGGGCTCCATCCTAGGACCCTGGGATCATAATGTGAGCCTTAGGCAGATGCTTAGCTGACTGTGCTACCCAGGCATCACTCAAGCTTCTTTCTGCAAACTTCAACAGTTCTAATCATTTGGCCTAGAGCTTCAATCATTCCAATTTTCTGACATGTTGTCTTCTTAGTATTATTGACTTTACACACTAAGCCAAGTAATTAGAATGCCAAATAATAGGACCACAGTCCAAAAATAACTTTCAATAATATTATCAAGTTGCCAGTGGCAAAAGCAATGATAACAATGATAAATCTATGCTCCTCCTTGCTAAACTAATTCAGTGAAAATCATATTTGGACTCAGTTTTACAGTATGCACCATTTTTTCCCCATTTTTTATAGAGTTGCATGAAAGAAAAACATTTTTTTATCCAATATTACTCTCACTCCAAATTACTAAGTGGTTTTCTCTATCTATACATACTACTCTTCTAAGTGCTCCTCAAATCAATATTTTTATTTGTTTTTAATTACTTTAGAAATGGCAAAGTCAGTGTATCATTTTAATTTACTGAGAATACTCTGAGTTTTAAGTGCTTACCTTAATTCATTTAAGGTCCTTAAGTCCATTCATTCAGGAGGTTTTGCTTCTTTTGTCTATTTTAGTAGTTAACATTAACAGTCTTTGCAATAAAAGTTCTCTAAGTTTTTACCACAAGTAAGGCTTTGTAGAAACATAAAGTTAATTGATGACAAAATTTCAAACAATATCATCTACAATGCCATATTAAAATTAAACATTTATAAAGAAGGAAAATTGATACTCATTTTCTAGGAAAATCAACAATAGCAAATTTCATTTATTTATTTATTTATTTATTTATTTATTTTAGCAAATTTCATTTATTAAAAAGAAATCCAATGACCCCAAATATTGTCACTTACACCAAATTCCCAAACTGGGGCTTAATACTTACTCTAATTACACTTTCAATCTCCCCCAGAAATGTAGTCTTAAGAGATCAGTCAGGAATTTTTTTTTAAGATTTTATTTATTTATTTGATAGACAGAGGTCACAAGCAGGCAGAAAGGCAGGCAGAGAAAGAGGAGGAAGCAGGCTCCCCGCTGAGCAGAGAGCCCAAAGTGGGGGCTCGATCCCAGGACCCTGAGATCATGACCTGAGCTGAAGGCAGAGGCTTTAACACACTAAGCCACCCAGACACCCCCAAATTATTTTTTTAAAGATTTTACTTAGTCATTTGAGATAGAGAGAGTATGAGAGGAGAGAGGTCAGAAGGAGAAGCAGACTCCCCGCCCAGCAGGGAACCCATGTGGGGCTGGATCCTGTGACTCCAAGATCATGACCCCAGCCCAAGGCACTTGCTAAACCAACTGAGCCCCCCAGGTGCCCCCAGAAATCCATATTATTAACATATGTTTCCACAAGGCTTCTTAAGATTATAGGACTTTTTACTGATTTAATAGTAGTTCAGGATCACATGGGCTAATGTATTTTATGTAATCAGACTCAGATCATCCAATTAAATCCTTCTAGGATAGAAGAGAAAAAGGAGATATAATACATGAATCCACCCAACCTTCCCTCCTTTGTAATACATGTCACATTCAGAAGTGTTGATTCAGAAGCAACAGTAAAGTTTATTCCAAGTTTTATATTAAAGGTTTATGTAAATTGTTTTATGTATTCACAACAAAATCTTTCTGAGCAGATTCTGTTTCATCTATTTAAAAAAGGAAGAAACAGGCTTGGAGATAAAGCACCCTTCTTAAAATTGTAGAATTAAGACTGCCAGAGCCAAAAGTCATATCAGTCTCCAAAGGCCATGCTTTCAAATACCAATGTACTTCCTGCTTCAGAGAAAATATTGAGGATTAGAAATATCATAATGAAACTCAGGGACCATGTGACAATCATTGTGTTTTAAATGCATGGTTCAGGGTCACCTGGGTGGCTCAGTGGGTTAAGCCTCTGCCTTTGGCTTAGGTCATGATCTCAGCGTGATGGGATCAAGCCCCACATCGGGCTCTGCTCAGCAGGGTTCTACAGTACAATAATTTATAGAGTTTTGGAGTCCTACTTCAGACAGATTGCACTGAGCAATTTCTGCTACAAATAATGTGCCATGATTAAATTATATACTTTAGAGAGGATACTCCAGATGTATCTAGTACAGAATTATATCAAATTCAAATATACCTACCACCTTAATTAGGGAGGGGAGCAGAATATATCATCCCAGAATATCTCTTTGGTATAAGGATTATGGTGAGCTGATTATCTCTTCTTCTCTTTCTTTCTTTCTTTCTTTCTTTCTTTCTTTCTTTCTTTCTTTTTTTAAGAGGTTATTTATTTAACAGATAGTACAAGCAGTGGGGGCTGTAGGCAAAGGGAAAGGGAGAATCTGAGCAGGGAGCCAGACACATGGGCGGGATCCCAGGACCCTGGGATCAGGACCTGAGCCCAAGGCAGACGCTTAACCTATTGAGCTGACCAGGCACCCTAGCTGATGATTTTTAAGAAACAGCAGACAGAGGAAAATCTCTGAAAGTAAAAGTTATTCTTCTGACAGAGACATTAACATTTATAAGAGAAATTCCCATTTGTAAAGATGTCTCCAAGTCTGTACCAGGAAGAGGGAGATGATTAAATCTCTTTACACTCTTATCATTGGAGAAGGCAACTAACTTAATTTTGTAAATCAATACCCTTGTTAACTGTGTTTTGTCTGATATTCTTCCAAAATTGGCTTCCTTCCCCCTCACCCAACAGAACCTTTTGTCTTTAACTGGAAATTAAATTTAAGGTAATAGCTTGGGCCATTTTGAGAGTTCCTCAGTTTTCCTGGGTATCTCCCATGTAGCTCTGACAATTAAAAAAGGGGGGGGGTGCTATATCTATGAACTCATTTGGCCTTTAAAGACAAATTCAGCTTGAATACTTCTCAATGCCTGCATAATTCAATTCAATTAAGAGTAAAAAAAGAAATTACTGCCTACTTTTGAAGAGTTTGGAATTTCTAGTCAGTGATATTATACTTGCATACCATTTGTAGTTTCCCAAGTGACATCAAAAGATAAAGATAAGAAGACTATACATATAGAGCAATATTTTCAATATTTATTTTTAGTTGTATATATTTTTAAAATAATTATGTAGGTCAATTTTGAGACAAGGTATAGTTATTCAGAAACATTTAAATGAAGAGATAAAACAATTTACATTTAATTATGAGATTTAAGACTTAGAAAATCCAAGAAGTGTTTACATTCAAAAAATTGTTGTGTTGATTTTAACCTTTTTATTTTTAAGTGATAAGCACTTAGGAATAAAATATGAAAATATTTTATGTTCTTCATAAACATAAGCTCTAAAGCTTTAATAAAAGGGCATTGGATATATGTAAAGAGTATGATACATATTTAATTAAAGGTCACAAAACAAGGTATCAGTAAATGGATATCCATTCCATTCTTTCAAGATTCTTTTTTAAAAATACAGAGAACATAAAGAGATAGTGATCCCTTTAAAATTAATACATATATATTTAAAGCAATTCACATACATACAAGCACACATGCACATTCATGCTCATATACAGCCAAATTAAATGTTATTAAAAATAAATTAATATATTGTCAAGAAAATCTAGATTCTGTATTTACAATAAAGGAACTCCAGATGCTAAAAACAATTGATACTTTTTATTATTTATAAACTTGAATCATTTGCATTATGAAAAATACCAACAATAAAGTCAATAGGAAAGTGACATCTAGAAAATATTTTCACTTCAGGTACCAGACAAAGGATTAGTATTTATATTGTAAAAAAAGGAATTATAAATTGAAAAGAAAAAGTAGAAAATGATAAAAGGTTATGAACAAACAGTTTACAGAGCAACAACTCCAAAGTTTCAAAAAATATTTGAAAGGAGGGGCTCCTGGGTGGCTCAGTGGGTTAAGCCTCTGCCTTAGGCTCAGGTCATGATCTCAGGGTCCTGGGATTGAGCCCCCACTTCGGGCTCTCTGCTAAGCGGGGAAGCCTGCTTCCTCCTCTCTCTATGCCTGCCTCTCTGCCTACTTGTGATGTCTTTCTCTCTATCAAATAAATAAATAAAATCTTAAAAAAATATATATGTATACATATATATGTATATATATATATGAAAAGATGTTCATATTCACTAGTAGCCTGCAAAATGGAAATTATAATAATAAAGAGATTTTTTTATACCACATTAGTCTGGAAAGAAATAAACAAAAATTATAACATGCATTATTTTCTGAAATAGAGTGTATAGTGTACTGTCATTCAAAGTTACTAGAAATGTGTAATGTTATAGTAATTCAAAAGCAATTTTGGAAACCTCTATTTAATTTTAGAATGTAAATAATGCACACAAACACTCAGAGACACATATATTCCCTTCAGTGAAGACTCAATAGTTCTAATCCTTGAGCCCTTTACTATGGAAATTAAAACACACAAGTTCAGAGAGAAAACATGTTGAAATAAAGAATGCTCATCAGTGTTTCTCCATGAACTTCTCTGTGCCAAATAACAGTAAGGAGTCAGTTAGAGCCACACCACTCACCATAACAGCTAAGTATCACTGAATAATTAAAGCACAAAGAAGGTATAATTAGTTCTCTTTTTTTAAAGCAAGATAAATGCTGATGTTCCAAACCTAGCATGTGTATGTGAGTGTGTGTGTGTGTGTGTGTCTGTGTGTCTGTGTGCACACGCACGTACGCTTGTGCATGTGTGTGTGTATTTCTGTATTAATGTACCATATGTAGCTAGGATTTTTAGAAGCACATATGCAGAGGAAAAAGATTATTCACATGGGAAAGAAGGAGAATGCACACAAAAAAGCATGGATATAGGGTTATATTTATTATATTCTTGAAAATATATGTGTGGGTATATAATTTCTTTGCATAGCAAATTCATTAATACAAAAATAATAACTTAATATGTATATATACTGCATATATGTTCAACAATATATATGGACTATATGTATTAACACGTATACTCACTCATACTATTTATTATGTTAAATTATCTTAGAAAAAATAATTTTCTCATAAGTTGAAAATAATTCTATATTTTTCCTTAATCTTTTCTTCTGTTCTTATCATATTACTCACTAACCATCAATATTTAGTTCCTGACAATAGAGATATTAGTTTTGGCGGAAAACTGTAGTATCTATTTGGATATGGTTCATTTTTAAATCTGAAATCCAGATGGGAGCATGGTTTTGGTGTCTAGGAAAAAAAATCATATTTAAGTGTCTATTCTCTTTTCCAAATCATAACTTTATCCATTGTCTACATTGTAAAATTTAAATTTACATCCTGATTATCTTACCTTTTTCTTTGTAATTCAAACTAGAAAAACAAAGAAACTACAAAAAAGCCTGGATACAAATTTTGATATCCTATTTGACAATGCAATATCTTTATAATAAGGAAGTTTATTATGTCTAGTTAAATTCTCTCAAGCTGATTATTTTCTGGATGTTTATGGATGGAATAATTTTTATTAATTTAAATAATTCCTTACTTATATAATTAAATAGAAATAAAATACTCATGCATAAATAAAAACAAATAAGTGATCTGTGATATGATATCATATGCAAAATAAATAATAAGTAATACCAGATCCAATAACAATGTGATAAGGATGTAATATGTTGTTTGAGTCATCTGGACATAAATATATACAAGAAGCTTAAAATTGCATTCCCATAACTTTGATTTCAACATGTAGTGAGAATTTCAGGTTTAGATGTTCAGGAGAAAGACATTATGGTATAGAAAAAAGAACATGGGATTTAATCTTGGTAAAATTCTATTCCGTCTGTGTTAATTCAATGAATTAATCTCTGCTGTTTCCCATGTGTAAAACAGGAATGATACCTCTTTTAAATGCTTGAATAAAAAATGAAGTTATGTGTCTGGTGATTACTTTTCAGATAATATAGCGCTACAAGGTACTATGATTATGAATTTCAAATCCTTTTACTTATATTTTTCCAAAACAATTGAATTCTTCATTATTTTATAACTCTTCTTAAAACTCTGCTCCTTAGATTATTTATGTATATTATACATATGAAGACATACATAGTTAAGATGATAATTAGAGGACAGCCTTCATGTAACTCCCCTTAGGGTCAGATAAGTACATTTATTCAATTAGTTACCTGATATCTAAACTTAACCAAGACAGAATCTGAAAATCATAACCACTTTAATATGAGAACTAAGCATATAGAAGAGTTATTACTTTAGCTCCTTAAAAAATTAATGAAAATCCATAATGTCTTTTAAATTGGCTGTTTCATATCCTGTAAAGTATTCTCATCTTGAAATGATAGCTCTTTTTAACATATGTATTTAGGAGTCATCAATTTGGCAATTAGTAAAAAAACCAATTTAAAAAACTAGTAAAAAATACTAGTAAAAAAAGCATTATATTTTTTAATTTTATTTATTTATTTGAGAGAGAGAGCATGGGGGTAGGAGCAGTGGGAAGGGACAGAGGGAGAACTGGGCTCCCCACTGAGCAGGGATCCAGATGCAGGGCTCTGGGGGCTCCACCCCAGGACCCTGAGATCATGACTGAACCACAAGATGCTCCCGAAAAAGCATTATGTTTAAATGCAGTTTGTAGGCACATCTTCATTCTCCACTTGTCTACAATTAGGTTGTACAACTTAAAGCATTGCTTTTAATCTGCGTTATGTCACTTAATATGTAAAATTAAATTATACCTGTTCTGCCTTGCTTTATAAATGTAATGTACTTCTATGAGTAAATGTTTGTGAAAATGCTCTGAAAACAGTAGAGTTATTATTTCAAAATCTAATAGAAATATATTTGTCAAATTCTCTCACATCTTGCTCCAACTACCTTTTTTCTAAACCTAATGCACTTCTTTTAACTTGAGTACCAGTCTCTATGATTAATTCAGACCAGAATTTGAATCTGGCTCTGACATTTAGTATCTGAGTGACTTTGGAGAAATAGTTTGATGTTTTAAAGTAAATTCCTTCACAAGTGTAATGTAGATAATAATACTCTGCTTCATAGGGTTGGTGTTATGAACAGTAAATTAGACAACATGAGTAAAGCATCAGATAGACTTGTATATAGTAAATAATCATCAATTTTTTAAACCAATATCCTCATCACCATCATAATGTCATTCCTTTTTGCTTAAAGATACTTAAAATAGCTACTTCCTAAAAGTTTCCATTGTTAACTCACACATTATACTTTTTAAGTTATCATTTTACATGGCGTTTTATTATAATAACATCTTCTACTATCTCCTGAACTTTATGAAATAATTGCAATTAAAATAACTTGGGATTGTGCAGACCGTAGCTATCAATAAACAAAACATAACCATATGTGTGTATGTGTATATATATATGTAAATATAAAATTTGTTCTCTCAAACAATACTGAACTCAAGTATAATAGCTCTTCACTCCTTATAGGTTCATAGATGGCTTTTGGCAGTTCTATCAAACATAGGTGCAGGGACCTTTCAGTTTCAAAAGAACGCTCATTTCTCTAAGAAATCGTACTGTAAGAACAGAGAAAGCCTTTATTTATAAAAATCTAAATGTTTGACATTTGTATACCATATAGTCTAAGTATCCAAATATGTGTAACAAACACACCTAAGTTATAATTTGTCTCTTAATGTCCACATTGGTTAAAAACTTAATAAAAAAACTTTATTGCATTTTTATGTTTTTTTAGCATAAATTAAGGAAATACTGAATATGTTTCCTAATTGTAAATGTTCTTCAAAGATTTTGTAAAAGAAGAAAATACTTTTTGTTATCCATGCATACAGGTATTTCTAGCCTACTGACAATTATTTTTTTTTACCTCAAAAATCCTACATAGATTGACCCAATTGGAATGTCTGGGTGTCAATCATAAGATTTCTTTTTTTTTTTTTTAAGATTTTATTTATTTACTTGGCAGACAAAGATTACAAGTAGGCAGAGGAGCAGGCAGAGAGGAAGAAACAGGCTCCCTGTGGAGCAGAGAGCCAGAAGCAGGCTCAATCCCAGGACCCTGGGATCATGACCTGAGCTGAAGGCAGTGGCTTAATCCACTGAGCCACCCAAGTGCCCAGTAACTGTCCTTTTAAAAAGAACCTTAATTTAATTTTATTTTTATTCACTTAAAATCCAATCATATATACTCAATTACTTTTTTCAACCTTTTCATTTTATAGCTGCATTTTAAAAAATGTAAGTCCCCTCAAATCATTTGACTTAATTCTGAAATTAATGTTTACTATACTATTCACCTAACAAAGTCCCAATGTTCAATTTTGATGAATGTGGATGAATGACTTTCCCTATAAACTTTAATAAAAACAATATATATTATAGAAATAATTTCTTAACAAATTTTGCCCTTAATCCCTTTTTTTGTTGTTGTTGGCTCAGTATCTTTTTTTTTCACATAATTTCACTTTAAGTGTTCATTAAGAGAGCATCAGCTTGTTCAAAATAGTACATTATTTAAAGAAATAGAATTTCTCGCCAATTCGATTTATTTTTCTTTAACAAAAATTCTAAAGCCTCTGCCTCCTTCTTACATAATTATTTTCTAGGCTCATCCTTTATTAACCACATTTTACTGTTTGTTAATATTGGGTTAACATAAATATTTATCAGGTCAATAATATTCATTGAGCAAATTGATAGTTAAAGTACAGCATACACTGTCACAGAAATGCACTGTTCTAGTCTGTACCTTATACATATTGAAATTAGTGAAACTTTGAGATGATTTTTATTGTTGTTGTTTTCAGGAAACCAAGATTATTAAAATAGGAAAAGGAAAATTATCTATTTGAGGCATTAACTTAATAATTGACTAATAATAAGGAATCTGGAACAATCTAGTTTATATTATTGCTTTCTACTGCTGTCTTTAGAAATAGCAGAAAATAAAATTACTAGACTGTATCAAAGGAATAGCTTCAGTTTATGTAAAAATAAATTTTACGGGACGCCTGGGTGGCTCAGTTGGTTAAGCGGCTGCCTTCGGCTCAGGTCATGATCCCAGCGTCCTGGGATCGAGTCCCACATCGGGCTCCTTGCTTGTCAGGGAGCCTGCTTCTCCCTCTGCCTCTGCCTGCCTCTCTGTCTGCCTGTGCTCGCTCTCTCTCTCTCTCTCAAATAAATAAATAAAATCTTTAATAAAAAAAAAAAAATTTACCATTGCAAAAACTACTTTCTCATTCTTTATTTTTACAGATTAGTTAAAAACAAAAGGATGAAATTATATTTCTCATAATAAATAATTCTTAGTTGGGTCCCCATTATGTATTTGGGCAGGACTTTATACTTAAGTTCACAGAAGTCACACCGTTCCACCAAAATGATATGTAACTTAGTATTCATGCTATTAATGTATGTGTATATATGCAAGAATATGCTTTTTTAATTTCTCTTGAATACTTCATCCATCCCCCCTTTTATTTTAAGATCTTATTTATTTATTTGAGTGAGAGAGAGATAGTGAGAGAGCACAAGCAGGAAGGAGAGGGAGAAGCAGGCTTCCCAGGAGCAGGGAACCTGATGCAGGGCTCCATCCCATTACCCTGGGATCCTGACCTGAGCCAAAGGTGTATACTTAATGGACTGAGGCACCCGGGTGCCTCTGCCTTTGTTTAAATATTTTATTTATTTATTTATTTACCTTATCCATTTCTTTCCAACACATTTCTGTAGTATAAATTCCTCCATTAAGTCATCTTCAACTAACCCAGCACACCAAAATCTTTTCCCTGTATGATCTCATACAGCATTATTTGAATATTAGTATTAGTCATTATTCTTGAAACTAAAAATGTGCACCATGTTTATTATAATATGTTAACAAATAAAGGGAAATTTAGGAAAAATCATAGATATTGTTTTAAACTTATGATATAATAAATTACTCTGTAAAAATAATTTCACAATATTGATATATATGAATGTATATGGCCTATGGATATTATTGTTTGCATTAATGTTTGTATTATATGTTTGTATTAATAAATTTTCATACAGCTGATATTATGACATCTACAGATGAATTATAATTAATGACTTTGAGCAAAGTGTTGGATGCCAACTAAATACATAAAATCAGTTATATTTGGAAACCCCAGGTGCAATGAATGTGAAAAAGTAATATAAAACTACCAATTATATTTATAATAAAAATCATAAGGAAATCAGGAATATATCTATTAGAGACTGTGTAATCAAAATAAATGGAGAGACAAGTTATGTTCAAAGATAAGAAGTTTCAATAATTTGAAAGTGACAATCTCAAATTGACACATATATTTAAAAAATTAAATAAAAAAATCTTAACAATAGGAATTTGACAATTTGACAGTATACATATGAAATGTATATGGAGGTACGAGGGACCAAAAAGATTTTTTTTAAAGAGTCATTAAGTCTGTATGGTATTGACATAAAGATGGACAAATAAACTCATGGGATATGGAAGGGAATTCATAAACAACTCTAGTAAAATGTGAAGTCAAAACAAGAAAATTTAAAAGAGAATTTTTATCTTATCAGGATAGAAAAGTATTAATCAACAAGATGCAAAATGTAGAAATCACAAAGTAAAATATTAGTTTTCTATGTTATAATTTAGATAAATTATTTCCAGTATATATATATAAACTTTCCAGTTAGTGGCACCCAGAGACAAGAAGGGATTTGTACCAAATAATACCATTAAGTATTCAGTATCTGAACTGTGATTAGAACTCAAGCTAACTGACACTATTATAGACTCAAGCTAACTGACTTTAACACACTAGCTGCCATACCTAACTGTTTTAATTGAAAGACAGATACAAGTCCTTGTGCAACAACAGGAACAATTTTACACAAATACATCAGAATTCAAACAAACAAATAAATATGAACTTCAAAAAAAGCAAAAATCTTACACTTCCTTAGATTTTTAATAGAGTTACATCTGGTTTTTGTGGAATGAACATTTTATCAAACTTACATCAAGTGACTTTCTCCAATGCTACTTTAAATTTATTAATCAATTAAGAATTTGTTACTCAAAAGTATTTTTATGATTTAATATCCTTTATGTATTTCCTGGTATTGTGTTGAGTATTGGACATTAATCAATGTCGAATGAATTTATAATGTCAAGTAGTGACTACACCATCCCAATGATAAAGGAAGGATCTTGTTCCAAAGTAATCTTTGCTAAATACAAAAGTCTGCATTGCAGCCAGTATAGAAACAAGTTAATTAATCATTGTAACACAGGATACATCACTACTTAGATCGTCATCACTTAATTGCTATATTTATGTCAAGATGATGCCAATATGTCTATTCAGTTGGGTATCACAAAAATGCTTGTGATGCAGTCACTGAATACCAGCTAATAAGTCCAGTGGGGTCTATCTCCAAATTCTCCAACAGTAGAGAATAGAAATCAATGTTTTGCTCTATTATATGATGAACTAAAAAATAACTCTTCTCAGGATGCCATGTCTTTTATTATCTATCTAAATCAAGAGGCAGTGAGTGAAAAAAAGGTCCATTATCTGTCACTTAGTATTTAGGGAGATATAATTGATACTGAATATGTTTGCAATGTTTTCTTACCAATACCAGAAAGAATTGTTATCTCTAAATATTTGAAAAGAGAGGAGTGTACCATAGTAGATAAGAGTGTGAATTCTCTTATCTGCGTTTAAATCCTAGGTTCCCATATGTTAGATGTAAGGTATTGGGCAAGTTTTGGCTTCAGCTGCCTCATCTGTAAAAAAGAGAATTATGAAAATCTCTATATCAGAGAATATTGTAAATTTTGAGTAGCATATTCTTTTTGAAGGATGTATAGTTTGTCTCAATAACTTGCTGTTATAATTATATGTATTAAATCTGTGATCACTCTTTCTGGTTATTGAATTTTACCTTTTTTGCCAAAATGTATTTATTTCTGATCAGAGCTATTGAATACGTACATGTCAGATACAGTACCAGACACTTGGTCTCTCAGCAAGCTCTCTCCACATCAGTTTTTAGGTCAGTGAAATGTAGTAGGACATAATAAGACTGCATGCTCTTATTTGAAGGGAAGGAAGGATAAGAATTAGCATAAATTGTGTATTTATGCTTATGATGTATCAGACTTTAGAGTAGATTCTTTACATGCATTGTGTTATTTACTTTTCCCTTCCAAAAAATAATTTTGCAAATGAGGAAATGAAGTCAGAAAACTGAATCAAATTAAATCTGTAAACATGAGAATGGTGTCAAAGTGCATACCTCAGTTTTCTAATCTCTTGGCTTTTTTATGTTACACTTGTGTGTTTCCCCTACTTTTAACACCTATGTGATAATAAAGGTTAATAACTCCATAAAATTATCCAAATAAGCTTTGAAATCTTCTCTATGTTATAGAAGATGGCCATGAACGTAAATATGTATGTATATATGTATGTATAAAATGAAGATAAAAGACCTTAATAGTATAGTCAAGTACATATATGTACTTGACTCATTTTCTGACTTTTCACTTTTCTGTAAAGATATAAAATTCTATCAAGATTAATACTCAATGAAGTTACCATTAAAAAAATTTCTAGCCAAAAATTTAGGTGCAAATCAATAGAATATGTGTTAATATTATGTTACTCATAGCTTGGCTTTAATTCTGAATTGTTCCTTTATAAATATTTTTGTGTCATAGAGAGAGAGAGACTAGTCTATGATTAGCTATTATCTTTGCTTTCATCAAATATTGCTTCCATTGCTGTGATACTTCACTTCATATTCTGAATATTGTTTAATCTCCAAGAAGAACCAGCCAGTTTATAAAATATCACATTGGAGTGGAATGTCTTTGCTAATGTTTCTACACTGAGCCTCATTCCATAAAGATATATTTTTGTTTTTATTTAAATTCCAGTTAGTTAACATGCAGTGTAATATTAGCTTCAGGTATACAGTTTTGTGATTCAACACATACATACAATACCTGATGCTCATCATAAAGATATTTTTCTAAATACAGTGATTTCATATTTGAGTTCACTGTTTGGCAGCTGCTGCAATATGCTACCATAATCATCCTGCACAGAGCCTTTAGAAGCATTTATAGGAACAATCATTGCTTCAATTTTGATATTATGGCAGCATCCCAGGAACCTGTGACTGGTATTGCTTGCACTGCAATTTTGTTTAACGATGGCTTCTGCCCCATGATGATATGAAAAGTGCCCTACCACCACTAATTTGTAAACCTCTGGTATTGAGGCCAACTTGATCACAGTTATTATGCCAATTCTCCAAGGACCTGCTGGCTTACAGCTACTGCCTCACTGTCATTGCCAGTTATTATGCAATTAAATGAAATAATGTGTGGGTAGTAAACTCAGATCACTTTAACATTTATAATGATGATGAACAACTCTTGTTCTTGTAGCGTTTTCTGCTTTGGCTAACAGTACAAAATATGTTCCTGAGATAACAACCACCTTCCCAGTTAAATCTGTGATGTGAAGAGATGGTCCTAAATCTTATATATCTTAATAGGTGGAATCAAATAAATTAATACTAAACTCAATTGTTGGAACTTCATGCACAAATAATTTGGGCTTGACTAATCAGTTTTATAAGTATAAGCTCCCATCAACTTGTTTAATGTCACTCAAGGTGATAGCCAGGGAGTATACAGTTCCTTTCAGATCTCTTTAGATCAGAGATTTCAACTAGAATGATTTTGCCCTCCATAGGACACAGGACAATGTCTGAAGACATTCTTAAATGTCACAACTTGGAAGTTTGCTACTGGCATCTGGTGAGAACATGTTGGGGATGCTGGTAAACACACTTCAATGCATAAGACAGCCACCTACACACACTCTAAAATAGAATCACCTGGCCCAAAATGTGAATAGTGCTAAAGGTGATAATCTTGTCTTTGGATGACAGAAACTTGAACTTCTATTAATGGCCTTCGGTGGGATATATAGTCAGGGTATTGTAAGGTTGTTTTCTGGCTTCCACTGTCCATATCACATATACATGTTTATGGAATAAAAGTTACAGAAGTATAGAGAGGGACATAGTATGTAATAAAGGTTTATATCTCACAAAACAAGTCTTAGCTACTTTTCTAGTAGAGTTATTTGCTGATTGACATACTTAAAGATAGACCAATAATAAAATCATTTTTAATAATTTTACATGCTTTTAATGTAAGCATATGTGTGAAGAAATAAGAACTTGCTTGTAAGCAGTTTGAAAGTCATGCTAATTTTTGCATATGCCTCTTTATTGAAATTATACATAATACTATTTTTATCCATAGTTTTTACATTTTTATTATTAAAAAATATTTTAATGAAAGTTACCCGGGAGTCTGATTTCAGATTCACAATTAATCACTTATACAATATAGCTGGATGTGACATAAGTGTCTAACACTGTTCTTTCATTACTCTAAAAGCCTGTGGTAAGTACAAAGGAACCCATCTCACTTGAAGGGATGGAAAAGAAGTATTTTAGTGGAATTCCTTTAAGTCGCTGGGGTTGTCAGAGGCTGTTGGTCTCAGGTTTTCATGTGCTTAAGAATAACATATGGGTACTTTTTTCACATTCTTGGGCCTGAGCACCAAAGGGTATGATTTAGTAGGTATGGAGTGCTCATTTTTTAAAACCAACTGTTTGGTGATTTCATTCAGAGGATTTCAGACCATAGTTTCAGAAATACTACCTTAAATCTGCAGTCACTGACTTCAACTCCAAAGCTATGAGGGATTCAATTTGGGAAAGGGAGAACAGAAAAGGCCGGAAAAAAAGGTAAAAAATAAAGCCTAAAGGCTGTAAATGATGAATAATTATTAATTTATAGCAATAATTCACTGAGTCAACAAGTATTTACTGTAAGCCAATTACCTACCATGAATAGTCTCAGCACTAAGAACATTGTTATAAATAAAAAAGAAAAAAAATAATCTTCCCATTTGGAGTTTACATTCCAGTGGGAGGAGCCAACAAATTACAAACATAAGGCAGAAACAATTAATAGTTTTCTTTAGATGCATACTCTGAAGTGATTTATTATTTTCCTTGAAATATGTTCCTCTCTACACTCTTTTCCATAGACGCATACGTCTATGAAATTTTAAAAACACTAATTAACACCAAATTAATGGGCCAGTGTTTTAGTTCAAAGCAATATATCTCACTCTCTAAATGATGTTGCCATTTGTTACACAGTATCTAGAAGTAAAAATCTTGACAAATAGTGCTGCCATGTCTTGTTACCCATTGTGAAGAAATACTATATACACTTTATTTTGGGTGAGTTTGTATCTCAGTGTTAAAACTGCATACTTTGTCATAACTGCTTTTTTTGTGCTGTTTAATAAGGTGTTGCAACCTTATAATTAATACGATTTTTAAAAGTTTTCTGATTTGAATGACAAAAAGATATAATGTGTGTGTGCTTTTTTTTTTAAGATTTTATTTATTTATTTGACAAACAGAGATCACAAGTAGGCAGAGAGGCAGGCAGAGAGACAGAAGGAAGCCGGCTCCCTGCTGAGCAGAGAGCCTGATGCTTGGCGGGGCTCAATGAGGGCTGGATCCCAGGATACTGGGATCATGACCTGAGCAGAGGCTTTCACCCACGGAGCCACCCAGGCACCCCATGTATGCTTGTTTTGTTGCTATTCTTACTGTTGTTCCTCAAATATCTAGGACACTACATTTGGAGGATTTGAAAAGTATCCCAATAAATAAGAAAATATTAAGAAGTGTTTGAAAAACCCTAGAATGTAAGGTTTAAATGTATTTAATGCAGACTTTATTGGAGCTTTTATTATGTGATTATGAATTGTGATCCTTCAAGAACATGACAAAATAAACACTGTTACCAACATTTTCAATAATATTTCTTTTTATAGAGTTTAAAAAGGACCATATGCTCTGAAAGAATAATTAAGAACAGAGGGAAATATGGAGGCATGTTTCTAAAAACCTGACAAGTCAAATTAAAACAAATCTATCATCTGTCTATCCACACATGTATAATTGTATGACTATGTGGCCTACATTTAACTGGATGTGAAATGTTCATCAGAACAACACCCTTTCTACCTTGAGTTGAAATTTTCTGATTTTAGTGCTTGTATCTCAGCCTAAGAAGTAATTTTCAGATTAGCTCCTAATCATTAAGTGACTTTCTTCTCCCAAAAGAGCAGGACATAGTTCTCACCATCAAAGCATCAGAAAGATTGCATCAAAGGAAAATAACATAGTCAAAGCAGTCAGAATACAGATGCCAAATCTTTTATTGGCAAATCTTTGAATATCAACTGAGATTTTGTAGGATATATTGAAGGGAATACACATCCAAGGAAATGAATCACTAAAGGTGCACATATTCTGTGAGCATACACATTAGTAAAGATGGAAAGCAATCTTAAAATAAAAACAAAAGAACAAACAAAACATTCCACTACTGATAAGTTTTGATTAAAAAAAAGTAGTATGTCATTAAAAAAAAACATTCATTACATCTGGAATTGTGTGTGTTTACACACTGATTTGTAGGGAATATTGAGTAATTACTAATTTAAGATGATTTTACCTTATTAATTTCACATTATTTTTATACTGCAAAATATGTGTATTTTATAATATGAAATATTATACATTATACTGCACATAAATATTTTACACAATATACTGTTTTGCAGTAGTATTAAAGATATTAAAATTCTTATACTAACATAATCTGCGTGTTAAGGGACAGAAGTTATTATGAAAGAAATCTAGACCCAAACAGAACTTAGTTACACAAGTCAAGGATTTTTGTTTGTTTGTTTTTATTGCCCTAGTGAGGCAGAACTTAGGACCAATGCCATAATTTTAATGACTATTATTCTTTAAAAAAATTTTTTTTAAAGATTTTTTTATTTATTTGATAGACAGAAATCACAAGTAGGCAGAGAGGCAGAGAGAGAGAGGAGGAAGCAGGCAGTCCGCAGAGCAGAGAGCCCGATGCGGGGCTCGACCCAACGACCCTGGGATCATGACCCGAGCCGAAGGCAGCGGCCTTAACCTGCTGAGCCACTCAGGCGCCCCTGACTATTATTCTTAATCATGTGTATTTTATGCTTAAATTAAATATAATAAATTGTATGCAATTCTCATTTAATGGGCTCATGTCTATCAGTTCACATAGCATCTTGTCTTCAATAAGTTTCAATCCCTCATTTACTTAACAAATATTAAGTGTTTATTGTACTCCTACTATGTTACAATTCAAAGTGCTTGTCTAGTATCTTCATACATCTCTTGCATTTATTTGACATTATCTAGTTCTTGCAGTTGGAATATCAATGTTCACAGTTAGCAAAGCAAGGTTAGCTTTTATTTTTATTTTTTTTAATGTTTTTTTAAAGATTTTATTTATTTATTTCACAGACAGAGATCACAGGTAAGCAGAGAGGCAGACAGAGAGGGAGGGGGAAGCAGGCTCCCTGCTGAGCAGAGAGCCAGATGCCATGCAGGGCTCCATCCCAGGACCCTGGGACCATGACCTGAGCTGAAGGCAGAGGGTTTAACCCACTGAGCCACCCAAGCGCCCCAAGGTTAGCTTTTAGAACACTGTCTCAATAAGACTATTCTATTTTAAAATGCAACAGTTGGCATACATAAAATGTCAGTCAATTTACTTGTGGCTCAGTCACTTCCGACCCTGTTGAGAGTTTATTTTTACAGCTTTGAAAGATAATAAAATTTATTTTTTGTCATCTCATTCTCAGCTACTTAGAAATAGTATGTGTATGTGATGTCACACATGCATACATATAGGTAAATAATCATTACAAAAATAATAAAAAAAGAATAAATAAAAAATCAAGCATTCTGGTAGCATATTTGTGTTAGATCAGAAAAACTAACATTAAAAATAAAATAATGTTTATGTTAAAGATTTTTAAATATTAAGAAAATGCTAGGTGCTTATGCTATAATGACTGTCCAAACGTTTCTTTCTTAATGGGAAGTTCATTGTACTAGGTCACTAACTTATAGTCCCATTAGGTTGGATAAATGATAAAAAAACATCTATTTCTATAGAGGCTTTGAATGCTGCCAAAATGTGAGCAATATGCAGAACAAAGGTCCAAGGAATGTGATCATAAGCCAGAGAAAGGAGAAAAAGTTGGCATACAAGGAAAAAAAAACTTTAAAAATGCAATAGAAATCAAAAGCATGGAGATGTGGAGGCATCTATTTTAAGTTGTGGCATAAAATGAATTAAAATTCTAGCTCTGTGAAATCATAATTGTATCTCTGTTAAATATTTTTTCTCTTAATAATGATGCATAGAGGGGTGCCTGGGTGGCTCAGTGGGTTAAGCCTTTGCCTTCAGCACAGGTCATGAACTCAGGGTCCTGGGATGGAGCCCTGCATCGGGCTCTCTGCTCAGTGGGGAGCCTGCTTCCTCCCCCTCTCTCTCTGCCTGCCTCTCTGTCTACTTGTGATCTCTGTCAAATAAATAAATTTTTAAAAAAATGATGCATAGATAAAAATATTTTCTACTTTTTTTTATGTCCAGACAGAAGAGAAAGAAAAAAACAAGTTACATACTTAGAAAAGAACCAGAGTGACATAATATAGAGATTCTTCAATTTCAGCTGCATCAGAAACACCTAGTAAAATTGTTAAACAACATCCTTCTGGGCTCTACCCCCAGACTCTGTGATTCAATCAGTCTTAAGTAGCATCATACATTTTTAATCTCTAATTTAAAAAATTCTCATTTTTATTTTTATTTTAATTTCCAAGAAGTCCCTAAATCATGCTGACACCTCTATACCCTTAGAGAATCACTAATAAGATGCATGGACATATCTTTAGAAATTTATAAGGATGCTAATGAAAACTATTTGAAGAAAAATGATTTATTTCTCTATTTTATGACTATGACTTCTATTGGACACTGTAAAAAATCAGAGGAATGTCTTTAAGGGAGATACAAGAAGTTATAAGATGCCTCATTAAATGTATTTTTCCAGAATGGTTTGATTCAACATTTATTTATTTATTTTTTTTTTTTTAGGAATCTGTAAGACTAGAGTTCGGCATTAATTTAGTTGACCACGGGAATTCAAATATATATATATTTGAATAAATGTATTTATATATATATATATTATTATTATTATTATTAAGCCCACACACATGAAACTGGTTATTCATGTTGTCATCAATAACATGTTACAACAATTACAAAAAAATATGTTATAAAATGTCTTGGTCAGAGTTTAGAATTCAAATCCAAAAGAATGGAGGAACCTCCTACATAGGTTTATGGATCTGAAAGTCTGCAAGAAGCCATAGTTTTTCCATGATAACTCTTAAAGGAAGAGGAAGAGGAAGGACTAGAGGAGTTGGAGAGACTTGTTTCATCATTTACTATGTAGGCAGTCAGGTCTGAGATAGCTCTGAAAGATTCCAATATGTTGTGGGATATAGGTAAATATTTTCTCTATGTTCAAGAGTAGCTTGGATGTGGTACAAAGAAATCTATATTTTGAACAGAGCAAGGAGAATACAGACAGCAGGATTCTGCAGGATCAGAAAATTCCTACTCCCCTAATTCCTCTTTATTGTCCATTCTCCCTTGCAAATGGTTAATGAATTTTTCTCTTTTTTTTTTTTTCTTGATTTTGTCCCTAAAACCTTGGTTTCAAAATACTATGAAATTTAAAGACAACCCTAGGCAAAAACTGTGAGGGAAACCTCTCTCAACTGTTTTGTAAGAAGTTTTCAGCCTGTGAAAGAATGGGCATTTGAAACAGTAATACAAATGGTGATTACATTATATGTCAACTTTATTTTGTGACCTAAGTTTCATACTTACCACTCTAATTTTTGTGTACATCTGGAAAAAGAACTATTTAAACATTATTCTCTACAGGAATAAAATGTTGCCAATAGTACATGAATTAAAATATTAAAATATGACTTTTCAGTCTTTTACGTATTTTTTTTCTAAAGTCTCTAGTGTGACTCTTTGTGGTTTTTAGTCCCATCCAGATTGTCATAACTTTGATGAATCTTTACATGAAGTCTATAAAAAGAGATGAGTGGTTATTAGAGTGAAAAAGTATCTTACTATAGAGATGAAAAGCCACAGCTGGTTTACAGAATCTCTGTCCTATAGTGATTTTCCATTCCTCAACAATTTTAAAAGCAATTCATATGGAAAAATGGAGGTTACTTTATGTGTGAGAGACATTATGACTACATCAGAAATGTTCCATTAACTTGAATTAGGTACTAAAACTTTTAAAGCCATTGATCAATAATAGAATCATATGTTCACAAACAAATTATTACTCAAAATGCAGACAATAAAACTAGATAATTTAAAACTTTTCAGTTGATAATTAAACTTGTCTAAATCCCATTGAGATCAACAAAAGCAAGCTAACACCAAGACATATTGTAATTAAATGTGCAAAATATAGTGAAAACAAACAGACAAATAGAAAACCTTAAAAGAAGCAAAACAAAAGGAGTCCTTAATTTATAAGGGAAAACCCATAGACTCGCTGGAGATTTCTCAACAGAAACTTTCAAGTCAGAAGAGAGTGACATGATATATTCAAATTGCTGAATGGGAAAACTCTGTAGCCAAAAATACTCTATCAAGCAAGGTTATCATTCAGAGTAGAAGAAGAGATAATGAGTTTCCCAGAAAACCCAAACTAAAGGAGGTGGTGATCACTGAACCACCCTTGCAAGAAATATTAAAGGGAAGTTTCTGAGGGCCTGGGTGGCCCAGTGGTTTAAATGTCTGCCTTTGGCACAGATCATGATCTTAGGGTCCTGGGATCGAGCTCTGCATCAGATTCTCTGTTCAGTGGTGAGACTGCTTCTCCCTCCCCCTCTGCTCTTCCTCCCTGCTCATCTTTTCTCTCATCTATGTCAAATAAATAAATAAATAAAATCTTTAAAAATAAAGGGTATTCTTTGAGTGAAAAGGAAAGACTGAAAGTGACAAAGACAAAACAGGCTCAGAGAAAATCTCCAGATACAATGACAAAACAAGTAATTAGATGGCACTTAGTACATATTTATCAGTGATTATTCTGAATGTAAATGGACTAAATACTCAAATCAAAAGACAGAGTGTCAGAATAGATAAGAAAACAAGACCTATCTATATGCTGCTAACAAGACACATTTTAGACCTAAAGACAGCTGTAGGTGGAGAAACATTTACCATGCAAATGGATGTCAAAAGAAAGCTGGGGTAGCAATGCTTATATTGGACAAACTAGACTTTAAAATAAAGACTGTAGGGTGCCTTAGTGACTCAGTGGGTTAAAGCCTCTGCCTTCGGCTCAGGTCATGATCCCAGGGTCCTGGGATTGAGCCCCACATCAGGCTCTCTGCTCAGCAGAGAGATCTCTGTCTGACAAATAAATAATTAAAATCTTTAAGAAAATAAATAAAATAAAATAAAGACTGTAACAAGAGAAAAAGAAGACCACAATATCATAATAAAAGGGACAATCCAACAAGAAGATTTAACAAGTGTTAATATTTATGCCTCCAACATGAGAGTACCCAAATATATAAAATAATAACAAAAACATATGACTGATTGATAATAACACAATAATAGTCGAGGATTTTTAACACCTCACTTACATCAATGGACAAATATCCATAAAATCATTAAGAAAACAATGGCTTTAGGGGTGCCTGAGTGCCTCAGTGGGTTGAGGCCTCTGCCTTCGGCTCGGGTCATCATCTCAAGGTCCTGGGATCAAGCCCCGAATCAGGCTCTCTGCTCAGCGGGGAGCCTGCTTCCTCCTCTCTCTCTCTGCCTGCCTCTCTGCCTACTTGTGATCTCTGTCTGTCAAATAAATAAAATAAAAATCTTAAAAAAAAAGAAAACAATGGCTTTAAATAACAGACGGGATCAGGTGGACTTAACAGATAATATCAGAATATTCCATCCTAAAACAGCAGAATAAACATTTTTTTCAAATGCACATGGGGCGGAAAAATTAGATCATATGTTAGGTTACAAAACAGGCCTCTACAAATACAAAAATATCGATATCATAGCATACATGTTTACTGATCATAATGCTATGAAGCTAGAAGTCAACAACAAGAAAAAAATTCAAAAAACACAAATACATAAAAGTTAAACAACATGCTACTAAACAATGAGTTGATAAACCAGGAAAAAAAGAAGAAACAAAAAAATACATGGAAACAAATGAAAATGAAAACACAGTGGTCCAAAACCTTTGAGATACAGCAAAAGTGGTCACTAGAGGAAAGTACATAGCAATGCAAGCTCAAGAAACAAGAAAAATCTGAAATAAATAACCTAAATTTACACCTAAATGAGATAAGAAATGAAAACAAATGACGTCTAAAATCAGCAGAAAGAAGAAAATAATAAAGATCAGAACAGAAATAAATGATGTACAAACTAAAGAATCTGTATAACACACCAAAGAAACCAGGAGCTAGTTCTTTGAAAAGTTAATAAAATTGATAAACCTCCATCAGATCTATCAAAAAGAAAAGAGAAAGGACTAAAACAAATAGAATCACAAATGAGAAAGAAGAAATAACCAACACCACAAACACACACACACAAATAAGAGAATATTAGGAAAAAATTTAAGGCAACAAGCTGTATAATGTGGAGACATGTATAATTTTCTAGAAACATATAAACTACCAAAACTAGAAAAGGAAGATATAGAAAACTTGGCATACTGGTAACCTACAAATCGAATAAGTTATCAAACAACTCCCAAGAAACAAAAATGCAGGGTCAGATGGCTTCATAGGCAAATTCTACCAAAATTTCAAAGAAGAATTATTACCTATTATTCTCAAACTATTCCAAAAATGTGATAATAAATTAAAGAAAAGGGGGAAAAAAAGGAAAGTTTTAAAATTCATTCTACGAGGCTAGCACTACCCTGATACCAAACCAGACAAAGGCACCAAAAAAAAACAAAAAAAAAAAAAAAAAAAGGAAGGAAGGAATAGAGAGAGAGAGAGAAAGAAAGAAAGAATCAATGAATCAACGAACTAACTCAGGACAATACTTTTGATGAACATGGATATAAAAATCTTTAATAAAATACTAGCAACAGAAGTCAGTGATAAATTTTAAAAATCATTCATCATGATCAAGTGGGATTTATTCCTGCATTGACAGGGTGGTTTAATATTTGCAATAAATCAATATGATACACCACATTAATAAAAGAATAAGAACCATATGATCCTTTCAATAGATGTAGAAAAAGCATTTGACAAAGTATAATATCCTTTCATGATTTAAAACACACACACACACACACACACACACACACACACACACAAAACCTCTTAACCAAGTAGGTTTAGAGGGAATATACCTTAACCTAACAAAAGCCGTATACAAAAAACAAACAAACAAACAAACAAAAAACTAATATCATCCTTAATAGGGAAGAAATGAGAATGTTTCCTCTATAGTCAGGAGAAGACAGGGATCTCCACTATCCCCACTGTTATTTAACATAGCATTGGAAGTCAACAAAAAGAAATAAATTGCCTCCAACTAGGCAAGGAAGAAGTCAAAATTTCATTACTTGCAGGTGGCTTGATACTCTATACACAAAACACAAAAGACTCAACCAAAAAATTGCTAGAACTGATAAACAAGTTTAGTAAATTTCTCAGATACAAACTCAATATACAGAAATCTGTTGCATTTCTATACACCAATAATGGAGCAGCAGAAAGAGAAATTAAAGAAAGTTTCCCATTTACAATTGCACCCAAAACAATAAGATATGTAGGAATAAATCTAACCAAAGTTTTGAAGGACCTGTACTCTGAAGACTGTAAAATACTGATAAAAGACATTAAAGATGGCACAAAGAAATAGAAAATGATTCCATGCTCAAGGATTGGAAGAGCAAAAATTGTTAAAATCCCAAAGCAATCCACATTTTTTTTAATATTTTATTTATTCATTTGACAGGGAGAGAGATCACAAGTAGGCAGAGAGGCAGGCAGAGACAGAGGGGGGGGGAAGCAGGCTCCCTGCTGAGCAGAGAACCCAATGCGGGGCTCGATCCTAGGACCTTGGGATCATGACCTGAGCCGAAGGCAGAGGCCCTAAACCACTGAGCCACCCAGGTGCCCCAGCAATCCACATTTTTAATATAATCCTTATAAGAATACCACCAGCAAGTTTCACACAGCTAGAACAAATAATCCTAAAATTTGTATGGAACCACAAAAGAACCTGAATAGCTAAAGCAACACTGAAAAAGAAAAATAAAACTGAAAGTATCACAATTCTGCACTTCCTGTTGTATTACAAAGCTGTAGTAATCAAAACAATATTGTACTGGGTCAAAAATAGAGACATAGATTAATAGAACAAAATAGAAACCCCAGAAGTAAACCTGTAACTATATGGTCAATTAATCTTCAACAAAGTAGGGAAGAATATACAATGAAAAAAACACAGTCTCTTCAACAAATGATGCTGGGAAGTAGATGACAACATGCAAAGAATGAAACTGGATCACATTCTTACCTCATAAACAAAATAAAATCAAAATGGAATAGAGACCTAAATGTGAGATAAGATTCATAAAAATCCCAGAAAAGAACACAGACAGTACCCTCTTTGACATCAGCTGTAGTGACCTATTAGACATGTCTCCTGATGCAAGAGAAACAAAGCAAAAGTAAACTATTGTGATTTATCAAAATAAAATTTCTATATAATGAGGGAAACAATCACCAAACCTAAAAGGCAATCTTCAGTGCAAAAGAAGATATTTGCCAATGTCACATCTGATAAAGGGTTAGGATCCAAAATATATAAAGAACTTATAAAATTCAAAACCCAAAAATAAATAATCCAATTTAAAATGGGTAGAATACATGAATATATGATATGTGTGTATGAGCATACCTACATCTTTCTGCAATGACATACAGATGGCCAAGAGAAATATGAGAAGATGTTCAACATCACTGATCATCAGGGAAATGCAAATGAAAACTATAATGAGAGACACCATCTCACACCTGTCAGAATGATTAAAATAAAAAAACAAGAAACAACAAGTGTTGGTAACTATGGGGGGAAAGGGGAAGTTTTTGCAGTGTCTGTGGGAATGCAAACTGGTTCAGCCACACTTGAAACAGTATGGAGCTTCCTTGAAAAGTTAAACTTATGATCCAGCAATTTCACTAGTGGGTATTTATACAAAGATATAAAATAGTAATTCAAAGGAATACCTGTACCCCAGTATTTATAGCGGCATTATTTCCAATATCAATGCTATAGAAAAACCCAAGGGCCCATCAACTGATGAATAGATGAAGAAATGATATATATAATACTAATACATATATACGTATATACATATATATATTATGGACATAAAAAAGAATGAATCCTTACCATTTGCAATAATGTTGCTAGAGCTAGAGAGTATTAAGCTTTCTGAAATAAGTCAGTCAGGGAAAGACAAATACCATATGATTTTACTCATATGTTGGAATTTAAGAAATAAAACAAACAAGCAATAGACAATGAGAGGCAAACCAAGAAAGAGATGCTTTAGAGAACAAATTGATGATTACCAGAGGTGGTGGCGTAGGTAGGTGGATGGGTTAAATAGGTGGTGGGGATTAAGGAAGGCATTTGTTTTGGTGAGCACCTGGTGTTATATGGAAGTGTTGAATCACTATACTGTGCACCTTAAGTAAATACTACACTTCTGGGGACACCTGGGTGGCTCAGTTGGTTAAGCGGCTGCCTTCGGCTCAGGTCATGATCCCAGGACCCTGGGATCGAGTCCCACATCAGGCTCTTTGCTCAGCAGGGAACCTGCTTCTCCCTCTGTCTCTGCCTGCCTCTCTGTCTGCCTGTGCTTGCTCCGCCTTCTCTCTGACATAAATAAATAAAATCTTAAAAAAAAAATACTACACTTCTGTATTAACTAAATGGAATTAAAATATAAACTTAAGATAAAGAATGAATCTGGCAGTTGTGATTGTGTAGACTCAGATTACAGTTTATATCTGGCAAATCAATTCTTCCTGATTTAAAACCAGTCAAATGTTTCCATATAAATAGAACCAAGCATCTGACTGGTCCCATTATAGGATATTAAGTTAAATAAATCCTCCAGATGAGATTGCCTTTTGCTTCCACATGCAATCAAAAGAAGTTTTTAACAACTTTTTTTTTTTTCTTTTTTAACTCCATAGGTATGATCTTACTTTGATAGAAGTATAATATTTATCATATTTTCCAAATACACAGTTCTCTATTCTCCATACTATATATTACTATATAATTTTCATATTATAACAAATTACTTTAGAGAACATTATTTCCAACTTATAAGATAGATATTATTTTACAATTATATAACAAAGAATTGCACCCTTTTTTTGTGCTTATTCTACCAGAGTTCTGTATTCATATAATGTACCACTTTAGGAAAAATATATCCAATGCAGACAGTCGACCAAGAGATATGCTACATAAATTAGGTTTTCACATTCCTATGTTTAGAATTTACAGTTTTTAATGACTTTTCTTGGCCTTTGTTCTATGGAAAGATTATTGGTAATAAGAACATTTGCAATTTTTATTGACTTTTCTTGGCCTTTGTTCTATGGAAAGCTTATTAGTACAATTTTTTAAATATACTTTTTATATAGGCACCCAACATTCCACTGAGCAGTTCCAGTTCTAATGATGGATTTTAAGGTTAATAAGTTTAAGATGTTAATAAAAAGATATGTGCCTTAGTATGTCCATAGCACCATTATGTTTAGGAGAGATAATTTGGGAAAAATGCTAAATTCATTAAGGGTCATTATGATGGAAAACTACCATACCATTAAATGTCATATTAGCATCAAGCTATGATTGCTTATTCAAAATAATTGCCAAATACAAATATTCACAATAAATGCACATTTAAAATGAGTACATTCAGCAGGAATTGCTAATATGTTTGGTATTCATAGAATAAAAGTAGAAGGACATATACCACACTATAACAAAGGTTCAGTTATGCATAGTTTTAATTTGTAGTAGTGGTAATAGTAATATTATTATTAATAACTGACATTTCTAAAGTATATACTATATACCCAGGCATTAAACTAAGTGTTTTATATGGATCATGTCCCTAAATAATCCTCACATAACTTCTGTAAGAAAGAAACTATTTATTTTATCAAACTAATGTTTGGAGAAGATAAATAATTTGTCTAAAATTATAGATATACTAAGCAGTGGACCAGAATTTGGCTCCATACTCTTAACTCAGATTACTCTTCTCCTGTTTGTATTCTCCTGTTTGTATGTTTTGTATTTCTCCTGTTGGTGGTGGTGAGGGGATAGCTCTAATAATACTTTGTAAGTATCATTTTTAAATAGAGCTAAAAGTGTTATTTAAAATAATAGAAAGTTAGAGACCCCCCCCAAGCCGGTACATTGTTTTGATCTTCCTAAATATCTGATAAAATTTTTGTATACATTGATATGTATCCTCTTGAGATAGAGAACAAAAAGACATACCTTCTGATATTTGTAAATGATATAATTTTATTATCTCAAAAAAAGTTGCCCACACAAGCAATTAAACAAACTAGCTTTAATTTAGTGGTGTGTTTTTGTTTTTGCTGTTTTTTTTTTTTTTTTTGCTTGTTTTCTTGGCATTTAGTATCAAGCATCTCAAAAAACAAAACATCCAAATGATTGCTCTGAAGGAAAGGGAATTACTGGAAGGGAAGGGAAGGAAGAAAAGGAGAGAATACTTAAGAGCAATCAAAAAGGAAGAAAGGGGAATGAGCTGACAGAAAATAACTGTGTTCTTCATTACTAAAATTATTAAGCAAGTTAACTCAGTTATGTGGGTAATTTTCAACAAAATTGTAAATGGTGTATCAGGAAATGCTATTGCACAATGCTAGGTGCTCCATTACAGAGAATGTACTTTGGCTGTGGTGAACATCTTTTTCTGTCTGGATTTTCTTTTACATGTTAAAAATATATTGACCACTTCATAACTGTGGAGTTTCTATTGCTCATCTAACTGCATATCAGTAATTTCAAATCATGTTGTGTTTTTGAGTGCCATCTCCATGACATGAAGTCTCTTTTTGACTAACTCTGTAGGCCAAATTCCAGTCACTTTCTGTTGCTGGGATTAGTGAAACTCAGTCCCAGGTCAACTGTTTTCAAAAACATAGGAATCCAAATATAGTTAAGGAAATTCTACTAGCATTCTAGATACTGGTCTTCCTCAGTTAATTATCTCTCAAATGTATATTCAAAATTCAATATAGATAAAATCTTTTAAATGAATAAAATTTGAAAGAAAATTCCAGCCAACTTTACAAATAAAAATATTCTTGGATATAACCAGATTTGGATAAAGTGATATATTTGGTCTATGTTGTATTGATGACTACTATAAGAAATAGCCCATGCTTAATAGTTATGCCTATTGTAAATTAAGGATACTTTTTATTATTATTACAGAGCCATCTGTAACAAAATTTAAAAATAGTTGAATAGATGCAATTTTCCTGGGAACTTGGTGATTTTTTCTGTTTTTAATCTTGGGGATACTAAATTATGTAATTAGTAATGTTTTTTTCTTTCTCTCCAGCAATTAGATAACTTTGGTTTAATTTTTGACTCATGAATATGTCACAAATGTGTACAAGTGAAAATAAAATATATACATTTAGTCTTATGTTTGATTATTTTTATCTGCAATCTTTACTGTTTTCTTTATTTTTTCATTGCTTTTCCACCTCCTATTTATTATATGCTGATTCATTTGTTATGTGCTGTCTTTGACTTCCTTTTTTTTTTTTCTTTTTTTGTTTTCTGGAAGAACACAGAATATTATTGAATAAATGAATAAATTACTTTTTTACACTTCTAAAGGTGAGTGTTAATGTTTGTAATATATATGCAGTCAATTTAGGTGTAATTGCTAATCTTATTTTGGTTTGCTTGATTTTATGACAAAAATGGGTAGGTTTTGTTTGTTTTGTAAAAAGCCATATCTCAGAAAACCATTAGCCATTTCATCCTGGCTTCCCAATTGACTTTATAAGTACCTTTAGATTGGAGACTAAAGACTATGTTTGCCCATGTAGTAGATGTGGCAAATCAAGTAGTTTCTCAAAACAGTTGTCATTGATGATGATGTTGTTTATTGACAATATTGTATTTATGTCAGTTCAGCTTATTTAATGTATCTATTAGGCACAAGGACTCAATAGTTAATGGAGATAAAAATAATTATGACCTAGATTGTGCACTCTAGGATAATTGGAGAGTAATGGAAGAAATGCATTTATAAAACAAATTATTTCCATCATGGAACTGGTAGAGTGATCAAGACAGGCACAAGGTGCTATAGTGGAATTACATAATGAAACTTAATAGCTACACTTGTGTGAGCATAACATAATATATAGAGTTGTGGGATCACTATGCTGTACACTGAAACTAATGTAACACTGTGTGAATGATACTTCAAAAATAATAATAAATAACATTTTTAAATTAAAAATTAATAAAATTAGGGAGTTCTGCAATGCCTGTAAATAGTCAACAAGTAGTTACTGAGCATTTCCTAAGAGCAGATCACTGAGAAACACAATACACAGTACTCACTTTTGATTTCCTTTCTGCTTTTATATGTTTTAGATTTTTCCCTCAAATTCTTAGATAATTCCTTGACTCCTTTCTTTTTTCCTTTATTGTAACTTGTGATTTCTTTTTGTTTCTGTTAAAACAAGTTATTTTACTGCATACGATTAAATTTTAAATATGCATTCCATTGCTATATCATCTTACCCTTTCAATATGACTTAATTCTATATTTTGTTTGTTAACTATAAGTATGTTATGCAGAATAATGCAAGGGTCAAATAATATCACCACACATAAACAGAGAATATTACTATTTGAGATTTGAAACATCATCTTAAAATTTGTGCCACTATGCTATTTGTACCTGTGTGCCAATCAGCACACATATGAAATTCAGATATCCAAATACAATAAGCTTTTACAAATGCTTCTATTTCTTTGTTTTGTTTTGTTTTGGCCTGTGCTTCAAATAGGAACTCAAGAAAATTCTTCCTATGGGGTTTTTATCAACTACAACACAGTCATCAGAAAAAGCAGCTTAAAAAGAAACTACAGATGTATCTGTATATATGTAGATGTATAGGTATAGGTATAGGTATAGATATAGATATAGATATAGATGATATAGATATAGATAGATATAGATATAGATATAGATATAGATATAGATATAGATATAGATATAGATATAGATATAGATAGATATTTTTCCCTTGCTGTGAGTGAACGGCATACTTCTCTTAGTTTGAAAAGTTTTACCTAAGATAATTCAATTCAGCTGTGAATAAGCAGTATAATGAACTTCTGTTTGTTTCATCTGAAATTAAATATAGCTGTGTGGACATGTGAGTGAGGGAAAGAAGCCTTGAATGCCTGCTTTAAGGAAAAGAAAAATTACTTGAAGAGTATTTTCTTCAGGAAGACTTTCTCATTACTCCCTCCCTGGCCAAAGTATCCTACATTTGCTCTCCCAGAAATTCCTTTAAGTTCTTACTTCTATTAAGGAACAAAATTGTTGTTTCAACTCTAATATTTTCTACATACCCATATCCTAAAAGCTCACATTTTTATTAACTGAATTGGGAAAACGAGTAGGGCAGTCCAGGAATTTAAAGAGGCAGATCAATTACATCATAGGGTAGGTATGTATCAATTCTAATTAATCCCAAATTAGTACATTTTGGCAGTTGCTAATTACAAAACTGAAATTACAAAATATTTGTATCCCATATTAAGTTAAAATAAGTGTAGGCTCCAGAAGGGAAAAAATATGGTTACAGACTGATATGATATGATGATGTCAAGAAGTTTAGTAGTCATTGATGACCTGCTTCAATAAAATGATATGGCAAAATCTTTCATATAGGGGCGCCTGGGTGGCTCAGTGGGTTAAAGCCTCTGCCTTCAGCTCAGGTCATGATCTCAGGGTCCTGGGATTGAGCCCCGCATCGGGCTCTCTGCTCAGCGGGGAGCTTGCTTCCTCCTCTCTCTCTGCCTGCCTCTCTGCCTACTTGTAATCTCTGTCTATCAAATAAATAAATAAAATCTTTAAAAAAAATCTTTCATATATTGTCACTGAGTTTTTGCTCTGCTTCCCCCTGAAGACTCTTCCTTGAATGTTAAAATAATAAACACACAGCAAACAAACATTCAAATAAGCAAATCCCATATAACATGGCTTGTTCTTATCTCAAAATGGAACATATATTTTGTGGTAATTAGACATTTTCCCTAAAATTAAGCAAAGCTACCCCCAAGATTAAAAGGGCAAATTTCATAATTATCTCTTTTATGTTTGTTTGTTTGTTTAAAAAGACTATCACCATTTTTGCTATCACATTCTGCTATATTCAGGGTGAGTATAACTGGTACTGTCATAGAAAATATATAATCTTTTCAATTCTATAAACTATTTTAAAATGGCC